>JALBCR010001766.1:0-241660 GCA_030710515.1 Abscondita cerata | reverse complement strand
AAATCGTCAACCGTAACAAACCATCAGTTTGATTTGACGAAATATTGTCGACGCCAACGTAATTATTTATACTTATCAACATCTAAACGTACTGATTCACACTAACGAACGTTAATCAATATTCCTGCTGTCCCAAAGAAAATCACAACTAACAACATTTCAATTTAGCAAATGATCATCTATCTCCAATAAGACAACCGCGCTGAGATCAATCGTTAAACAACGATATCCATCTATTCACAACAATTATCGATAGAACAGAACAACGACAAATGCGCGTCAATAAAGGACAGGTGTTCAGCAAAGTTGATTTCTTTAAAATATAGTAATAAGTAGTAATGCACTTAATAATAATACTATTATTATTAATAATGATATTATTAACAGTCCAAATATAAATAAAAAAATATGGTGGTTCATACTTACCATTTTAATTTAATTCAAATTGAAGTAAAACCTACTTCACGAATGAACAAATCAAAACTTATTAAGTAGTCACTTATCACGATATCAAATATCGAACTGTAAGTTTGAACTTCACACACGATTTGAGATAATATAATTATGAAACAGCTACAATGGCGTCTATAAACTGAAATATACTGATTATTAGAAATGCAGTTGTTACTTTGTATATGGATTATAAAAGTCCTCTATAACAACAAGAGGCCTTCAATAAGAGCAAGAAAAAACAACAGACCTCTGTTTTTGTCAACGTTTTGTCTATTTTTGGTTGGGCTTTATCAGGGCATTTAAGGTAACATGTGTTTTTTTAGTTATGTTGGAACTTAAATACATCATATCCATGAACCATCAGTAATTACAATAATTAAAAGAATAATAAATAGTACAATTAAATTGTTATAACAAAACAACCCGATTAACATGTAAATGTAAAAACGAACGTCAGTGTCAGTATAGCTAATTATTAATAAAAATGACACCTACTTTAACGCTCTGTTTTAAAGTAACTGGAAATAATTTAATATATGTTTCTATTAATATGTTTAGCATATCGCGCAGGAATAAACCGCAAGAGGAAAATTTCAAGAATTTTACCCTTTGCAACGCAATAACTTGAAAAATGCCGGTTCAATTAATTCACGAGATAACACCAAAAACTGAATTGAATGGGTGTTTTTGAGAGACTCCTAGACTAGTAGATTTTCGCCAATCCAAGCGAATCCATTTGGTTTTAAAAATTCTATTTCAAGATTATATCTCGATAAATATCGATTTTTTGAGTTTAGTCGAGAGAACAAAAATGGTAATGCGTAAAATCTTCCAGCAAAATGATCCCTTTGGATCGCTTTTACGAGTACTGCATCGCGAGTTATAACCGATTAAAGTCATTTAACCATTTTCTCTATGGAAGGTTTCGAGGGGTCGGAATCACGAAACTCAGATTTATGTTCAGCACGGAACCCCCTACATGCCTATGTGGTTTTTCCGTTTACGCGATTATTTCCCACTCGGATAATTTTCCTAGACAGTGTTACTATTTTAGTTACTTTAGAAGACTCCTACAAGTCAACAACCAAATTTGCTTGTAAAGTGTGTTGCCTAAACTGCTATACCTAAGGTCATTTATGTATACAATTGTCTTTGATGTTACTAATAGTTGTATCCTCGAGCGTTTATTATTATGTGCCTTGAGAATTCTATTAACTAGAGATATTGCAATTTATGTTCATTTAAATTATTACTCTATATTTATTATGTAATTGTAAGTACTATTTTGAGGGCTGAAATAAAACGTTATAAGTCATGTAATGCTAGAATATTGAACACAATCAAAGATAAGAAAAATAATCCAAATAGAGTAATATTTATTCTTTTGAATTTGTATCAGACAATAAGATTTATGTTTTCTACGAATAATTTAACAAAAAATGGATGTTGTTTATACTAAAACAACTTACTAGTAAAACTGGTCCGAACTCAGCGTAAATATTACTTCAACTTGGAAAGTAATAAAAATAATAAATTGATATCAACTTGTTTCTAAACAGGTAACCAAATAAATGAATTTTAACACAAATAATAATGCAGATTAATAGAATAGAAAATATTTATGTACAACTTTAAATCATTATGAAAAAACTACAAAAAAGCAGATAATGGTTGAGCTAACTCTGAATCACAATCTAAGTCAGGATACAACACCTTCCTAAAGTTTGAGTTTCTTAAAGATTATTTTCCTAATGTCTCTAATAAATCCAAAGCTTCTGTATAAATCATCTTATTTTCTTTTAGTGTCAGTTCAATACGTTCATTTAACTTTGAAAATCTGTTAACTTCAGTTTGTAAAATCTTTTTCTTAACAGGTTTGGTTTCCATATACTTTGTAGTCACCAACACATTAAAGCTCTTCAATAAATTGATAAGATCGAAATGGTTGTCTACAACCTGAATTCTATTCAAAGGATTATCCATTAAGTCAAATTTTAATATCAGAGGATTTTGCGAACTTCTACATAGCAATTGGCACTGTTGAAATTTTTCTTTCAAATATTTAAATGTTTGTAACACTTTTAAAAGTTCTTCATTTACTGCAGCATCATTGTCTAAAACCAAACCTTGTTCTTTTAAAATATTCCACTTGATTTTCAGCTCTTCATTATCATTATATATGGTATTTAATTCCTCCTGTAATATGTCAGATTCTTTCATGGTATCTTCGAAAGCGTTTTCAAATTTTAATATTAAATTGTTTGTAGATTTGTTAATAGTGTTTTCAGCATTAGTTAACCTATCTATATTCTCTTTTGAAATAAACTCTTTTTTCTACTACTAGCTGTGAAGTGGATAATTATTGCGTCTCCTAGCTAACTGAGAAGTTGATTTCTCTATTAGTGGTTAATAATTTTCTATTGTTGACCTAGGTTAATAATAATGGACAAATTCAATTTTTTTGAGAATCCAAGAATAGTTGTTTAACACAAAAAAGTGAAACATAATTTTGTATATTCAGGAGATTATCTTTAAGGTATTTGCTGCTTAAAATTACCTAACACGATATAATTATTTGAATAAAAAAAAATGCCATTAGTTTAAAATTTGCACCCCCATCCCATAACCGCAAATACATAACTTTAATTTATTTATTTATTAAATATGATGGTAGAATCAGTTTTCTCAGGTTTCCCAAAAGAGATTTACCCAAGCGAGTTAAGTTACATGAAGAATATTAAGTAAATTATAAACATTTTGTTGTAGGTATTTTGAATGGTTAACAGAATGTGGAAATTCCGATCTGTTGCATAAAAATGTCGACTATAAAATCTTAACGAGTATGTGGCAAACACTCGCCATTCCTAAATGAATTACAAGTGTCAATTTCTGAAACCTAATATTCAAATGATGCAGGTATATTGGCGAAGCAATAAATGAAATTTTTAGATGTTTCATACAAGTGTTTTCAAAATCGATGTAAATAAATGCCCGTTAACATTTCCAGGTATACCAAAACTGGTCAAGCTTGCAGCTCAAATACTCCTAGGTAAAGAAAATTACGGAGGAACATTCTTAAATTGCAACGCGAAAAGAAAGCACTTCAATTAAAGTTAACATCACCCAAAGATTTCTTCCCGAAAGCGGAGCACAAATTGTGAAAGCCCAAAAAGCAGGAGATATACAGAGGAATACAAACAATTTTCATTAAAATTATATTTTACGAGCCCCAAAATGTTAATTTTAAAGTAGGTTTTAAATTTTTGCCAGCTCAAACTGCTACGTGATCATGGTTACAGTTATACAGGGTGTCCCTAAAATGTGTAGACATCACTTAACCACAGATTCCTGGGCTCAAAATAAGATGATTTAACCTAACTTACCTATATCCAAAAGTGCTTCGTTTAGCCGGTATTCTGATTCAAAATTCAAAAGAATTTTTTTTATTTTGCTTATAACAAAAGAACCGTTTTGTCGATTTTGATGATATTTGGTATTGTACTCCTTACAGATGTAGGTCATCTTTTAAGGTGATGTTAGTTATTATCAGTGACCATTAGTGTACGAAACACGGGTAACCCGGCAAAACCACTCGAAAAACTTTAAGACTAATAACATTTCAAAAAATAGTTTCAAAAAGAGACATTCAATAGTAAACTTTTTTGTTACTTGTTAATTGATGAGATCTTTTAAGGTTTAGACACAAAAAATAAAATCTGAAAGACCGTGCACTGCATTTCTTAAAACAGATATTATCTAGCAGTCTGGTATTTAAAAATAAATGACGATAAAGCATTTGGTTATGATATTTATTAGTGACAAGTAGGTATGTACTTTACTAGATCTACAGTAAATGCTCAATGTGACCACCACCTTCCTGGATGCAAAGGTTGATTCGACGCAAAAAATTGAACTGTACTCGTTGTAACATTTCTGCATCATTCTTAGTGGTCTGTGAAGTGTTCTGTACTCTGGCCCAAAGTTTGTCCTGTGTGTTTATAGGACGAGAATACACTTTACTCTTTAGAGCTCCCCACACAAAAGAATCGCAAATATTTAAATCTGGTGAACAAGATGCCCATTTTGGAGGAGCATCAGCTCCTCTGCCTATCCATTTGTTAGGAAACTGTACATGAAGATGATTCCGAACGTTCAATGTAAAATGTGGTGGTGCTTCATCATGTAGAAAGCACATGTCGCGTCTAAGATTTAACGGCAAGTGTTCTAATAAATCGGGTAAGGTATTTACAAGGAAGTGTAAATAATTCTCTCCATTTAAACGATTTGGTAAAATGACAGGGCCTATGATGAAACTGCCGATTATCCCTACCCATAGATTAATTCGAAACTCATGTTGAAAGTGGCGTTGCTTGATGACATGTGGATTTTCATCTGCATACACATGTTCGTTGTGCAAATTTGTCATACCCCTCCTCGTGAAACATGCCTCATCAGTAAAGAGAATTTTGCTATTAAAATTGATATCTTCAGCTCTTCTTTCTTGAATGAACCTACAAAAATCAAGACGCGCCATGGTATTAACTGGCAAAAGCTCCTGGACGTTTTGTACATGATAAGGATAAGCAATTGTGCAATTAACTCTATGAACAACATTCTTTGAAACGCCTGTTTGCAATACTAAGCATCGAGCACTTACTTTTGGATTGTCTTCTACTATTTCCAGAATTTGTTCTTCTAACCTGGGTGTGCGAATTGTACGAGCACGTCCACGATCAGCTGTGATCGATGCAAGGTTTCCTGTTTCGCAAAGGCGTCTTTCAATGTTTGCAAAGTTTAACGATTGGGCACGAGACGATTTGGAAATTTTTCGTTGTACACTCTAACACTTCTCCGACAATTTCCGTCGCAATATCCTAAAACCATCAACATATCCGTTTGATCAGCATAAGTGTAGTTTACAGTCAACACACGTTACCCGTGTTTCGTAGACTGAGAATAACTAATATCACCTTAAAGGATGACCTACATCTGTAAGGAGTGCAATACCAAATATCATCAAAATCGACAAAACTGTTCTTTTGATATAAGCAAAATAAAAAAATTTCTTTTGAACTTTGAATCAGAATACTGGCTAAACGAAGCACTTTTGACTTAAATCATCTTATTTTGAGCCCAGGATTCTGTATTTAAGTAATGTCCACACATTTTAGGGACACCCTGTATATTAAAAAATTTAAACAATCCTTGTGCTACATCTTTACAAATACGATATGCAAAGGTGACAAATTAAAGTCGATAGTATTAAACTGCATAGAAAAGCTACAACTACAATGCGGTGTCAATGTGCCAACGCAGTGTGTGCTAAGGCAATAATGACAGACTTCACAACCTTGGTGTATAATATACTATTTTACTTGGTTTTAGAGGTAACAGCAAGTTCGGATAAATACCTAGATTTTTCTGATTATGCAAATCTAATACAAACTGTGATAACTTAAACATAAATCTAATAAGTTTTGATCCCCCAGGAGTTATCAAATGTGATGTCGTTAAACTTGGTATATCGGCATCTTCATAAATTGAGTTTATTTCATTAACATATTTTAGGACTTCTTTGCGAAATTCAAATTCGGTGCGAGGATCATGTAGAGGCCAAGTCTTTATAATTTGTTTTAAATTAGGTTTGTTGTTTTTGATGAACATTCCTTTTAAACACTTGTTCAAATGCTTCGAATTAAATTATTAATTAAATGTTAATTGACAAACGACATATACGAGGATGTATTGATATCTAGTTAGCCTAGACCAGTTCCTTGCTTAAACAAAATATTGCGTTACCATAGCAACGAACAATAACTTATTAGAAGTGTCAGTGTAAAGTTTGACGTCAAAAAGTAAACCAGAGTCACGCAATAAATTAAATGAAAAAGATGTCCACCGAAATTGTGAAAATGGAGTATCGAGCCATCATCAAGTACCTGTATTTAAAAGGGTTAAGAGGTAAGCAGATTTACGAAGATATGCTTAATACCCTTGGTGATCAATGTCCTTCGTATGCGACCGTCAAAAATTGGAATGCAAGCTTCAAAAGAGGTAAATTTTCCATTGAAGATGATGACCGATCGGGAAGGCCAGTTTCTGTGTCAGTCCCCGAAAATATCGATGCAGTTCATGACATGATTTTATCAGACCGTCGAATTGGGCTAAAACGGATATCTGAAGCACTGAATATTTCATACGAACGCGTTCATCATATGGTTCACGTCAATTTGGACATGAGAAAAATTGCTGCAAAATGGATCCCCAAATGTTTGAATGTTGACCAAAAGCGTGCAAGGGTAGAAGCATCGCGTTCGATCTGTGCTCGATTTGAAAACGATGTAGACTTCTTAAACCGAATTGTTACTATGGATGAGACTTGGGTACATTTCTACGATCCAGAAACAAAGCAACAATCGATGGAATGGCGACACTCTGGTTCTCCAAGACCTAAGAAGTTTCGTGTAAAAAATCTGCTGGAAAAGTTCTTGCTTCAGTTTTTGGGATTGCCATGGAGTAATCATGATTGATTTTTGGATAAGGGTAGAACAATAACTGGAGATTACTATTCGACATTACTGACCACTCTACGGGAAAATATTAAAGAAAAAAGACGCGGAAAGCTATCCAAAGGTGTTTTGTTTTTGCAGGACAACGCCCTGCACACAAATCTCATGTTGCCATGCAAAAATTCGTGATTTAGGGTTTGAATTACTAGAACACCCCCTTATTCACCCGATTTGGCTCCGTCCGACTATCACCTCTTTCCTCAACTGAAAAAAGTTTAAAAGGTCGTACATTTTCTTCCAACAAGGAGGTAATAGAAGCTGTGGAGGTCTGGTTTGCAGAGCAAGAAGAAAAATTTTTTTTGAAAAGTCTAGAGACGTTGCAGGTTCGCTGTAATAAATGTATCCAATTAAGAGGAGAATATGTTGAGTAATAAAATATTTTGACATTGAAATTTTGTTTGGTTCTATAGTAGGCTAAGAATTTTTCAATATATCCTCGTAGGTTATATTTTATGGATACCTTAAAATTTTTAAATGTTTAAAATATATAAATAGCAACATCTTACTCATTCTGTTATTATTAACCAGTGGCGTACGAATATCTTTTCCAAAAGCAAAATTGCAAAGTGTCATTTAAATTTATTAACTTACTTTATTGTCTAAATTTTAAAACGTTATTACTCCTTCATTATATCACACCGTTTTCAAAGTCAATTTTAAATATAGATGCATGTTGCAGTTACAACTTACTTACAGAGTTATCTCCACTCCAGAGAAGCGTATCTTTACCCTTAAATATTGTCTTGAAAAGGCAAAAGAGTAACACAAAGTTAAATATTTCTGAAATATTTATTGCGATGTTTACACCGTGGAGTTCTTGCAATTACTGTGTTATAATCAAAAAAGATAAAACGGTTTTCAAAAGAAACTCGATTATGAACTATTTTAAAACCTGATCATTGTAACAACTCTTAGAGTTAGAGTAATTAACAATATTCAGGACAGCTTTAAACTTCTATGGGATCTAAATGCAGTCGATAATTGAATGAAAAATCACAAACTTCAGTTAAATGTTTCAAAAGGTACAGTTCTAACATTTACAAAAAAAAAACTAATTATATACTGAACAATTACAGTTTGAACGGCGTTTTGCTAAAACGGTCAAAGTGAGAGACCTAGGTGTAGTGTTAGACTCTAAATTAACTTTTAGTAATCATATCAAGAATATTGTTAGAATTGCATTTCAAAATCTAGGTTTTGTTATAAGGGAAGATAGAAAATTTAAATCAATTCCACTATTAAAAAGACTCTTTTGTACGTTAGTTAGGTCTCAGTTAGAATATGCGTCTGTATTTTGGCACCCGTATTATGAAAGCTGCAAATTAACCATCGAAAAAGTACAAAAACGGTTTCATAGGTTTTTATTTTATAGATATAATGGCTATTACACACACTTAGTTCCGTACAAAGAACTATTGTCTTTATTTATTTTTGATAGTTTCGATATTCGGCGAAAGTCAATGCAGCTGTTTCATTTGTATAAATTGTTGAATTGACTTATAGATGATCCAGTGTATTTAAAACAAATCAATTGCTATGTTCCAACATTTAAAAATCGCAACAAATACCTGTTCCATATTCTTTACGCCCGCACCAACATATTTGCATTGGCAGAATACACAGACATATTCCTTCTTAACTTAGAACATCCAAAATTCAATGATTAAAATTACTGGTGGATGGGATAGGGTGTTAAAAAGAAACGGCATTTTAATTAGGCACTACAACTATTGTTTTGTATGCATTATCTAAGGTTTAGGTTTAGATTTAGGCCTTATTAATTTATATTTTAATATTCTAGTTTTTGTTTAAATTTTCAGTTTACCTAGTGTAGTTTTTAAGTTTTTTAGTTCGTGTAGTTGGTCGATTTCTTTACACTGTTGTCATTATAATTAATTTAGATGTTCGTCACTTTTATTGTGAATAAAATTATTTTGAACTGCTTTATATTAATTAGGATATATATACAGGGTGTCACAATATATGTATTACAACCTGAGAGGGGTTATAGAGGGCAATAAAATAAACAACTTTTTTTAGTAAAATTTTTATGTTAGACAAGAGTTACGTTAATGCACCCCAAAGTCAAAAATTTGAATGGCTTTTTGACAGTCCTAAAACAATTGAAAATTAATCAATAGTATCTTATAGTATATTTTCAAGTACTTGATGTAATAATTTGATTTAAACAAAAATTTGGTTTTATCGGTTAATAAATAAACAAAAAAAATGGTGCAGTTGATTTTAAAAATTTTAAAAAAATGGCCACAGTCGATTCTTGTCGAAATACAAAATGTCAACCAATTTTGATGAAAATTACAAAGTGGACTTTAAAATATTATTAAATGTAACTGTCGAACAGATTTTTAATAACTTTAAAAATAAAAATTTTGTACGACTTTAAAGTTAAAAAATTTAAAAAATTAATGTTGTTTAAATATTATGAAATTTTGCAAAAATGGTCCCTAAACTGCCCTAAAACCAAATGAAATGTCAAAATTAAAATTTATTAAATTTATAAGCTAAAACTTCAGCATCTAATTTAATACTTAAATAAACAACCTAAAATAATAGGAATTACAAAGGTGACGAAGATGTAATTCCTAATTTTTACAAATGGTTTCCTTATTACGTAAATATTAATTTACCCGTGTTAAAACAATTAATTTTAATATACCACAAACACTCCACATTTCGCAATTCAATTATACTTAGAGACTATTTTCATTGTATTCGAATAACATCCATTTTTTGAATTTTTCAATATGTCAACCAGTTTAACAACAATTTGTAAACCTGCGTATGTACTCATACCGTGTAACTGTCAAACCTATTTTTGATAACTTTAAAAATAAAATATATATATATATATATATATATATATATATATATATATATATATAATCACAACTCTTCTACCCTTAGGGTGTAGAGTATACAATTTGTTTACATGGACTTGTTTCAAATACTGGAAGTTTACGAGCAATAAAATCTTATAGCTAGTGATTAAAGCAATACATATAAATAAAACTAAATTCCCTAAATATTAAATTTATATCTTTCATTTAAACAGACATAAGTACAATTAAAGAATAGCATTACTTATTTTGGTTTCATATTGACTTTAGTTTTCGTTAAAACTGAAATTTTTCACATTTTTTAGATTAAGTATGTACTTACATTTTATTTATTTATTTATTACAATTGAAAATTTAGCAATTCTTACTAAAAAAATTAAATATTGTTTTCATAATCGTGTTATAAACAAAATAAAGCATTGTTTGTAAAATATAAGCAGTAACTGATAATTGATTGATGTTTAAATTTAATCTCCCTCTATAAATACTTTGTAGAAATTTTTGCATTGCTGGTTGCATTACCAATAAATAAACAAACAAGGCTGGTGTTGTACAAACTAACAAACTTTTATTGAGTCACATACATTTTTATTAGCAGACCTGAAAGTAAAATTATGCTTAAATCTGTATGTAGTTGTAATATTTACTTTTGTGGCGAATACCTCTATGTCCTACGAATGTGTTAGTAGGAATCTCCCAAAGATTAGTAGTGCAGCCCTTAAAATTAGTTTTGTCAGACAAAGACAAATATGTGCCATAGGGGTTATCTCGCCAGAGGAGTTGATTTCCGTGTTCAGATTGCTGGAATTGGAATTAGCGAAAATTAAGTTAGCTTATTCTATGTTTGATAATGGCTCACCTTGTAAAAAGATTAATAGAGTTTTGTAGTACAGACACAGAATAATAAATATATTCACTGCATTCATACAAAAATTTCACTGAGCGATAATTTTGGTCTAAGTAAAGTAGTGTTCGCGCTGCACCCACTCGCAGCCAGGAGTAGCCAAGGTGTAGCTAAAGTAAAATTCGTCGATTTCCGATTGTGCGGTATATTGCGAAATGCCACTGCTAAGAAATAGTAAGTTTTCTATAACCGATCCGCTAAAGTCATGAATAATATTCTTGCGTGTGGGTACAGAACGTGATTTCCGTAGGATCACCGACTTCAAACGTTCCGACATCTATCTGCCCAACGAAGTATTATTATTCTGTGGTACAGTACAGAGGCATTTTTGGACTTAAGTGTCGCATATTAAATTAATCTATGGTTTGAGACCAATATTAACTGAATTAGTTGCAAAATTTAATTTGTAGTTTAAAATTATGAATACCGAGGGCGAAAATTTAAAAAAATTTAAAAGATCCAAGCCGACGTTTCCAAAAGTTATAAAAGGACATGCACGAAAACTGTTAAAAGAGTCGTTATTTATTGTTGCTGAGACCAAGTCGGGTTGTATTAAGAAAAATTAAAATGATTATCATCCGATTAGTATAATGGGGTGCGACGAAGAAGTAAAGTCGGGTTACGTTTCCGAATAACAACAAAGTCAATGTTTTGCTATATTATAGTATATTAAAGAACTAGTATTAGAAGACGCATTTTATAAGACGAGTACAGTTTCGAAAACGAGCCGCGAAACGGGAGTTTTCGAAAGTACGAGTCGCTAAAATGCCTTCTGAAACGAGTTCTTTATACTATTTTTTCTATTTTGGGCTTTTTAGATTGATTTTACGGTAAAATTTTGCAAGTTTTTTAAATTTAGGGAATTTTGAAGTGTAATTGCTAAGGTGGCAATATTTTCATTAAACTTTGGTTTAAATGCTAGTTTAAGTTTTATTAGTGCATTTATCATTTAAAAAAAATGGGTGGAAATAAAAATAAGTAGATAAATAAATCTACTGAACATTAATTATGATTTAAATTAATGCACACCGAACGTAATGACA
Source organism: Abscondita cerata (assembly GCA_030710515.1). Classification (NCBI taxonomy): domain Eukaryota; kingdom Metazoa; phylum Arthropoda; class Insecta; order Coleoptera; family Lampyridae; genus Abscondita; species Abscondita cerata. The sequence continues at coordinate 229,833 of JALBCR010001766.1, read as the reverse complement.
GCTTGGACGTTATCAGTGTTACCACCGTTCGGAATAAAATTGTTCTATTTCTATAAAAGAACTCAAATTTCTATAAAACTGATTTGGGTGCTTTTATAGCTCTGTAAGCAACCCAAAATAGAAAAAATAACTAAAAAATTAGTAAGCAGTGAAAATAAACAATAGCTTAAACCAATTATTAATAATTAAAATAAAAATACGAACCCGTAGAAAGACTTATGGTTACAAAGCTAGTGTGATTAATCGTTGTGAAATGTACTACTACAACATCCTTGAAGGTAACACAATCTCCTGTGGTATGGTAGCATTGAAGACACCTGTAAACGAAAAACCAGGACTACAATCTTAAGCGTAATATTGTTTAATTACAATTTTATTTAAAACGCGAATTTAACTCAATGCACTTTTCTATGCGCTTGGAAAGAAGGCTAATTTATGTTTAAATAAAACTTAATGTACCTTTTTAAATTGAGTTTTTCTACAAGTAATAAGAGGATGAGGTGCTAGCTGACTAATTTGATTTATCTTATACAAATTGGTAACAATTTTTTGTTTATCGAGTATTTTAGTTTTCAATAATTTAGTTCAAATATTTTGACAAGTATTTCATCTAGACATCTGTTTATGTGCTTATACAATAGTATAACCAATTTTCTATTTATTATTACATTTCATTTATTTAATTTGCAACGTGGTGTGAAAATTCAAATTTATTATATCGTCTCATTGGTTGGCTTGCAACGTGGAGTACTATTTAAAAGTTAATTATCACATCGCAATATTTTATGATAGAATTCCTTCATCAAAGGGCTTTTTGGAGTTACGGTAGCGAAACTAAAGAACTGGTTAATTAATTCGTCGAAAAAACAAGAAGCAGAAAAACAGAACTATGCATGCAACTTTTAAAAGAAGTAAAAATAGTCAAAAGAATGAGAGATAGAATAGTAAGAAAAGTGGAAATAAAAAAAGTAAAAGAAAATTGAAAAAGATACAGATGGAACACAAAGGAGAACCATGGGGATACATAGGAGAAAAGATGAGGGCTGATTCTCGGCGAAATATGGAAAAGAGCACAAGTTTTGTTTAAACTAATAAGTAATTACTGAGTTATGAAAAATTTGTTGGAAACTTTATTGTCTAACTCTATAACTATTGTTTGAACTACATTTTTCTAAAACCAAATTTTCTTTAAGACGTTTAAAGGGTTATGGGTTGTTCATTGTTAAAACATTTATATTTGTCGTATCGGGTATTTTTTTAGTGTTTCTGTCAAAATTTTGCGACACAACGCTGTTGAACTTATATTTTATTTTACATGGTTATTAGTATCACAACGATGTGGAGATCTGAGCAAACATTTGTATTTTATTTGTATGTGACACAGTTTTGAACAAATCCATTAACAATTTTATTTGTATTGCAGTACAATGCTTTTAAATGTGTTAATTGTGGTTATTCCTCTGGTTTTGGGGTACAGAGTAACAGGTTTTAATATTTTCAATCAAGTGAAAAAAATAATTACTATATAGTTTTTTAAGATAAAGAATATGCATCGATGCCTGAGTTATTCTATTTAGACAATTACGACCATTGTTTTATGGAAAGCCAAGAAGCGATGTACTGTACAATTACCGTTCAACTTGCTCCAGTAAAAAATAAATATTCTGAAGTATGGGAAATTATCAAAGTAAGTATACAATTTTGTACAAACTTTTATTTCTTTAATAACAAATAAGGGAAAACATAATCGAAAATATTAGGCATAATAAATCAATTCAAATTAATTTTTTTATTTGACAAAATAATATGTTTTCAGTTCAGTGATAAAATAATCTCTGATACAGTACCTACGTATTAATAACAGTTCAAAAATGGTATTTTGTAAAATTTGTAAATATTAATATAACAAATGTGTAACTATTTTTAAGCGTAAAATTAATAGTACAGTGTGTCGCATTCAAAATGTAGACAGTACCTTATTTTCTGTATTTGAAGAAATATACGTTTGAGTCATATAGGGTGATGGGTTCCATTTTTTAACATACTTAACCGAAACATGATCTTTAAACTCAGCCTACTACAAATTGATAAATAGGCCCGTTTTAGCTTCATGTTTGAGATATCAAAAAAAGTATTTAAAAACCAGTTTAGAATATTTTTTAACTCATACCGAATTTCACGGAAAATTCTCAATTTTAATTTTTTATTATTTTGAAATATTCAGTAGTTAGATATATAAACTATTTCACAAAATAGATTTTACGAAATTGTCACTAAAGTAGCAAAAAATCGGCAATAAAGTAAATAAAATCGGCACTAAAGTAATCCATTATACGCGACGGTTTTTAAGTTCACATTTTTGCCGGTAGAGATGTTATAGAATAGGGCATGGGCGGTGCAAGCATTTGTCGTAAAAGGAAAACAGCTGATTAAATACTCTTTCAAGAACGTTAAAAAATTTCCGATTTTCTCAAATTTTGGGATTGCGGAAAAATATAATATGCATTAATGTTCTTTTTCATGACTTATGTGTTTTATTTGCCTCAGCTATCATCTCTGCAACTAAAACACACTCGTCGTAAAAATCAAATTTTAGCGCCTTGATACATAAATTCTTTTGAATGAATTCGTTTAGAATACATTGTTAAGGTATCGTAACTGTGACATCTCAAACGTAAAAATAAATAAAAGGATGTCAAAATATTATCTGTTCATGTGCAAAGGGCATTTGCATTGCATCGAATACTGCGATATTCTCAGTTGGTGGGTTTTTGTAATATAATTAAAGTAGTGAAAACAAAATATTCCTATTGGTTGAAATTATTTGATGGAAATAATCAAAATTTATGAGTTTATTTTCTAGTCTTATAACTAGTGTTCCATGGAAAATAATAATACGGCATAAGTTTTAGTTAATAAGTTTAAATATCAGTCAGTTTTTAGTTTATTGGGTTAATTTCTCTTTATAGAGTTAGTAATCACAGAATTAAAATGTCATTAAATTTATGTGAAAACATTGAAATAATTCGTTTAATAACCAGTTTGACTTGAGACCCAACGTCCTTCAATTACTCATGGGAAAGCAACCCTGTAAATACTCTTGAAACTGGCAGTCCTAGCGTTGTTTAAATGCATCAGAATCACCAATCTCGTCGAATACTTCACCCGGATCTCGAAAGTAACGATATTTGGGGCCAAAACGAGTAAATCCATGTATGCGCCTTAGAGATTTATTGGTTCAGCTGAATACAGATAAGGATAAAATCAGAAGATGTTTCATTAGTCACAAGATCTAGCCTTATAAGCCAAAGTTCTTGCATTCATTGAAAGGAGGTGATATTAATTAAAGGTTATTATTGTTATTGGGTCGTAGTAATTTTTAAACGACAGAAATTGTTTGAAAAAATTATGTTTTTGATGAGGTTTCATTCACCACCAATGGGGTAACATTATCTCAAAACTATAAATACTAGACCACAGGTAATCCTCATTAGATTATAACTGTAAAAACAATATTCAACCTTATTATGGTGATTATTAATAATTTGACAATGCCAGAAATTAACTTATTATCAATGGTCACCATAGTAGGGCTAATTAGCAGAAAGTCAATGTATAGTGTGGAATTTTAGGAAATCAAATAATTGTTTTTTTTTAATTAGTCATTAAATGCTGAGCGTTTAATTAATTTTTACGATAAGTAATTTGAGATACAATTGAAGATCTACATCTTAATGTGCTATATGATATGATATCTACTCATAATTTAATATTCATTTGTAAGTGGTGGAAACACAAAATTTCTATAGGCTAGATAAACAGTCTTTTTGAACGTAGCAGCCTAGGTTTCCCCATATTAAAGTGTGTTAAAAAATAAAATTTATAAAAAAGCTCAGAAAATCGGGATAAACTATGAGATAAATTAGCATCCTTGAACTTTATTTATTACAATATTTTACCTCCAACGCAAAACAAAATTATTTTCAGATAAGTATCTTAAAAAATGGGACCCAACACTCTGTATGACTGGGCAAACTTTTTTCTTTAAATAACGAAAATATGGAGGTGTCTTCATCTTATGCGACACCTGTACCTATATTACGACACATGTACAGTACATACATGATATTGCATATTTATACATTCTATTGGTCAGGTTGTTAGGTAGTTTGTAACTGGAAATGAATGATTAATTACTCAATTATTTAAATATTAAAATGATTTTAGGTAGTAATATCTTCCAAGAAGAATTTTCGACATGACCTGCTTCGGCACAGCATTTGCGTATCTCGAACATGTCCCAATATAGCCAAGAACGCATCACTTGATATAAATAATGTAGATTATTTAACAGAAGAAATATCAGCATGCTATTCGCAAAAATACAGCAGTATTGGTTTATACGGTAATGTGACTGAAATCTTTTGTCAAAGTAGAGAACCATTGTACGATATTGATGTATACGATGTAATAATTGGGTAAGTACTTTAATAAATAAAAACACCAATCATGCCCCTTCTTCTTATTAACTTATTCAATAGTTTTTAAACAGCTACACCATTTTTTATCTACGTCTCACTTAACCTATAATCAATCCATTAATTATTAAATAATTGTGTGTGAAAAGTTACTTTTAAATAAATCGATAGGATTGCAGGGTATTTCGGTAACTATTGCTGTTAGAGCAAAACTGTTCACGTAGCATTAGGCCAACTTTTTGAGACAAATTAAAGAGCAATCACAAAAATTTGCTTTGTTTTGACAGATGTGCTGTGTTTCATTGTTTTAAATTATTGCATCTCCTACTTACAAAAGTGCAAACTAACAAATTCGCTTGTAATTCCGTAATTTTCTAAAAAGAACTTCTATAAACTATATATTGTTGAAAAACTTACAAAATAAGGATTTTAATGAAGTCAAAGTCAACTATGGTTTCCATTAAAAAAAAAAACTAAGTTTATTTGGCATCTCGACTATTGGTCACCAAAGTTAAAAATTTACTACTCCATTTGATTCTACGCTAGAAACTGCACAAGAAATGGCTTTACACTTTTTCCTGAATCTTTATCAACAGATGAAATATGGAACCCTATCGAAATTTGGAAAAATTCAATTTTGGTTCCTGCATAAAAAAATGAAAAAAGATACCAAATTGTTTTTGCTGTTTAATTTGTCTCAAAAAGTTGGCCTAATGCTACGTGAACAGTTTTGTTCTAACAGTAATAGTTACCGAAATACCCTGCAATCCCATCGAAATCGGTCCACCCCGTACAATGTAATTTAAATCCGACTTTCATTATTATACGATTTTGTTACCAAGAATACAAAAGTAATAAATTCTTAAATTCAAATTGACTTCATTAAGATTATTTCGTACCCCCTCTCCAAATTGACTTTAACTTAATGGCAGCACGTTACTAGATTTCGTGACTTTTGACATAGTTTCCATCCTTAAATTTTGTGTTGACAACCTTTATTTTTGTGTTTAATAACCCATACTTTAGACAAACACAAGGTTTACCAATGGGTTTCCCTTTATCACCCATTTTCGCAGAGAATCTAAACTCATTTCTACCAGTCAAATGTTAAAAACACAATATCTTAATTTGGCGAAGGAACGTTGATGATGTGTTTTGTGTTTTTAAAGGATCATCTCTTCTCATTCAGGATTTCCTAAACAAAATTAATGGTTTTTCATATGACATCTACAGGAAACCCACTACTATGATGCACACCATACCTTTTAAGTTCAACCAAGTTGGCAACTTACAGATCTTTTTTGTCAACCGGCTCTTCAAGATACTACATTCCAAAAAAAATTTATAAAGAACTTAACACTATGTTTCACATAACGAAAGCCAACAATTTCCCATTTAAACTTATTTCTAATCTTTATAATAATAACAAACACTTATACAGAAACAACCTGAGGTACTTCTTTCAATCTCCAAAACAACACATAACATACATAAATACATACCATCCCTTTTATTGGTCAATTTACTAACTTAATTTTGAAACTAAATCAAACTTTAGCTTAAAAAGTCGTTTTCACTTCACCAAACAATTTATCCTCAACTTAATAAGTTAAATAAAGAGTTTACTCTAAAGAGTTCTGTTGTACTTGACAAATAAAAACCAATAAAAAAAAATCTAATGGTTTTCATTGGTTTCAATATGTGTTTCTGTCGCGGATATTCCCAATTAACTCCTATAGAGAATATATAGGAAATTCCAAGCAGTATTTTTTGTTTGGTATTCTAAGTATGTTCTTTAAAATATAACCTTTTCATTTGTAATTCTAATTATATTTTCTATAAGAAATTCAATATATAAAATTTAATTGGAAATTCCCGATACATTTACTATGAGGGAAACCCAATATTATCACTGTTTGGTAACTTACCACCATAATATAAGTTTTATAAAACCGCTATCATTGTATTTTACTTTATATTTCTCGGTGGATCATAAGCATCCAAGTTAAAATGTTTTATATCTTTGGTATTTACTACCATTGTGAATCCATCATCTACAAATTTACATATGCAAACATTTGAACCATAGCACCGGTGGCTCTACAAATCCAAGTCCAAAATAAGAATGAACAGCATGAGGATCTTGAAAACGGCAAAAGATACAAGGTCGCTCAAATTGCAAAAAAGGTGGGCAATTTAAACTATTTCTTACAAAATTAGGTTCTAAACAACTATGTGTGATGTGTTGAATTTGTAATAAAAAACACTACCAAATACAAGGTGTTTTTGTATGCGGGCATATAAAAAAATAAAGTTGTTAATGGTTTCTTCGAGATAAAATGTTGGATTAAAATTTGAAAGCACCATTTTCTAAAGTTATAAAAGTGTCCATGAAAAAGTGTTTTTAATTTTTAATATGTTTAAAAATAAACGCAAAGATACGAAAAATAAAAATCCAAAAAATCGAAAACAAAAATATTATTAAACTTTTTAAACACCATGTAAATATACTCTAAATTGCCTAACTTTTTTGCAATTTGAGCTACCTTGAATCTTCTACCATTTTTAAGATCCTCATGCTACCTTAGATATCTTGGACATAGTGTATATGTTACCGGACAAACCCGAATTTAGGAAATACTAGAATTTCCTAGCCAGAACTAGAACGTCCTAATGCTTGTAGGACGTTCTAATATTTCCTATGCCATACGCGAAATGCCGAGTACAAATAAATCGGTTTCCGGAATTTCCAGTTTTGCCTAGGACGAACCCGAAACAGGAAACAAATTCGTGTTAGCAGTACCGACGACATCCTTGCAGGTGTCTTCTGCCTGTCAAGACTTGTATACAAAACCGATGTACGCTTTGATTCGCTTTCAGTTCTTAGTGTGACTTTGTTTAGATAACGTAACAACATTGTTAATAATATGAATGCATCCAAGAAAGAAAAATTTCTCGACGAGATTGAGAAGGTGGATGCGAAGGAATTGCATTTTCACGTCGTATCGCGAGAACAATACCAAAACTTAATTGACGAGGTAAGATTACATTTATTAATTTATTGGCAGGTATACGTATAGGGTGTCCTATAATCAATAGACAATACGGCAAATGAAGAAGGAAGTGTAAAATAGGTCGTTTAACCTCAACATGTCCTAGTAAAATGTTAACAGCAAACGAGATACATTTTATTTTTGAAAATCTGTAGTAGTTAGAAAACAGCTGAACGTATTGATCTCAAACTTGGTACGGTTTAGTTTTTAAGGGTGATAAACACGAATATCATAATTTTCTATGATACACCTAAAGGGCGCTAGTTACACAGTTTAAATTTCAAGTAATTTTTATTTCCCTGTCTTTATTTACATTTTAATGGTAAATAATAAAAATTTCATTATTTTGAAACAAAAAAGGTTACTTGTTCGACTATCATATATTAAGATATTGTCATTTTAATATTGCACGTCGCGCTGGCGTCGTTTCTAAAGTGTAGGTACCAAATTGGAGTTCAATACGTTCAGCTGTTTTCTAACTAATAACACTGTTGGTCAGTTTTGAGCGTGAAGATTCTTGTGTTAGTTTAGTAAAATGTAACTTTTAAGACTCTACAGCTACTGTTTTATTTAATTTAGTTTCACTTTTGAACGGTTTCTATTTCTAGGTGATGGTTGCCAAAGCAAGTACTCGAAAAACACCTTTGCAATACCGCAGAATTAAGCGTTTTGATGTCATCGAGGTTCATGGTTTAAAAACTAATATCTGGTAAATCCGAAGGTGACGTTCGATATTACCTGCCTATTGATGAAGTTTTGATGCTCTTGATGATGCTCATCGTGCTGTTGGTCATGGTGGCAGAGACAGAATGTTATTTGAAACAGCAAAAAATACGCCAATATCACTAAGTCGATGATTAACTTGTATTTATCGCTATGTGAAAACTGTCAACTAAAAAGTCCAAAAGAAGAAAGGATACGTTTCGAAACCGATTTTACATTCTCAATTAAACAGTCGTGCACAAGTTGATTTAATAGACATGCAAAGTCAATCTGATCAAATTTTGCCTTTTGCGTGCTTTAAAAAGTAAAACTGCCGAAGAAGTTTCATATCATATGCTTGATATTTTTACTATCTTTGGAGCACCTTGCATTCTTCAGTCAGATAATGGAAGAGAATTTGCTAACAGAGTCATTGAGGAATTGAAGTTGCTTTGGCCTGAACTAAAACTGGTTCATGGCCGACCACGCCACAGTCAAAGTCAAGGCTCAGTTGAAAGAGCAAATCAGGATGTGGAAAATATGCTCGCTACTTGGCTTAAGGATAATGACACCCAACAATGGTCCGAGGGGATCAAATTTGTACAGTTTATGAAAAATCGTGCACTCCATGCGGGGATTAAAATGTCACCCTACAAGGCAATGTTCGGAATCGAACCTAGGGTCGGATTGTCTTTAAACAGCGCCAATGTTGTTTCTGAGGAAGATATGGAGGAAAGGTTTACTGTTGTTGGCGAAAACACAGAGATAGACGCTGAGGTATATGAAAATCCAGATACCGTTGAGACAGAGGAAAATCACGAGTTTCCAGAAGACAACAGCAACATTTTGGGGAAAAAATTGAGAAATTGAGAACATCTGCTGCTATGTCCTTGCAAACACAAGCAAATAGAATGAAGCAAATTAGTGATAGGAGCCACCCAGCAGCAATAATTGGTGACAATGTAACAGTAGCCATACCTGACGTCGATCGAGCAAGAGGAAGTCTCCGAAATATTATGGCGGTCGTGTTGAGCATTAACCAAGACAACTTGTACCAACTAAGTACAAAAATGGCATTTTGCAAACTTTATATTCTCGTTCAGAGTTCGATATCTGTCAGCAGAAGTTTCTTTCGATAGACGATATTCCAAAAAAAAAAAAATTTCGCTAAGAACAGCTGCTACTGGCGCTAGTGGAAGTACACAGGGTTATACTCGCTGTCAGTGTACAAAGCACTGTGCGTCTAAATTATGCTTGTGTAAAAAGAATAATATTTTATGTAATTCGAAGTGCCACAAAAGCCTTCCTTGCAAAAATAAATAATTATAATTAAAAATGTTGAGGTACGTTTGATTAATAATTAAAAAAATAATATCAATTACCTACTAACCATAGCTTTGTTATTCAGTTTACTACAATTTATCAGCTTTTAGGACTTGAACCAATCAAATGTTAAATTATTTTTAGTCAATAATAAGTTATAGTTAGTTTAGCTTTTGTGTTGTCTTAGTTTTTATTGGTGACATTTCCTCTGTATTAATAAAATCAATATGTTCGTAATGGTGTTTTAATTTTTAACCTTTTATTTGCCTAAAAATACAAACATTTACTTGCCATAAAAAGTATTGTAACTTATCAAATTTACTCTTTGGGTTTGCCCTATGCCTTAGAATTTGTTGTTTCCTGTTTCTGGTTTGTCCTAGGCAAAACTAGAAAATCCGGTACCTAATTTAGTTGTACTCGGCATTTCGTGTATGGCCTAGAATACTAGAACGTCCTACAAGCATTAGGACGTTCTAGTTCTGGCTAGGAAATTCTAGTATTTCCTAAATTCGGGTTTGTCCGGTAACATATACACCAATAGCCAAGAAGTGATGTTTGAACATAAAAATAATAAAGATGCAATTTCTGAAGATTGGTACTACTATTGATAATAAAAGACCTAGTTATGTACAAAATGGTTTGACGCTAAAACAGGTACATTTCACCACAAACCAGTATAGTTTGTGCATTTCACCAAAAGTCAACCAAAACTCAGTATTGCTAAATACTGTATAATCATTTACTCATCATCATAATTAGTTTTAAAATGGAAATTCCCATTGACAAAATATAACGCGTGATTCAAAAAATTTTTCATCAAATATTGCAAGATATAACAGGTGTATCTTAATTTAGTTTGTACATTTGTCAATTCTGACAGATTTAATTACTGTTGTGTTTAATATGTAAATGTACCTTTCTATGACTTCGAAAAGTCAGTCTATGTCAACAACGTTGAATTCTATTAAGAATGTTTGAGGGTCTAAGTTTAATTTGTGTAAAGACACAACAATAATTGGCGACGAGGTCGGTAAACTAACAGAAGCTTTGTGGAAGTAAGAAGTAAGAATAGGAAAAGTCGATATTGAGATTGGAAATGGCGTTAATCGGTACAATCGAACCATTTAATCCAAGGGAGTCCAAAATAACCTCTTATTTGGAACGTATGGAATAATTATTTGTGTGCAACATTATCGAAGCGAATAAAATGGTACCGGTATTTTTAACATTAATAGGAGGAGAAGCGTATGGTGTAGTAAAAGATTTGTTGGCACCCGAACTGCCTAGCAAAGCAAAGTTTGAAACATTAAAGTCAACGTTGTTAAACCACTACAGTCCGAAATGGTTAACGATAGCAGAGCGGTACAAATTTTACAATGCTAACCAAGAAGTAAGTGAAAATATCAAATCGTTTGCGGCAAAATTAAAGAATTTAGCCAAGTACTGTCAGTTTGAACAATTTATAGATGAAGCTTTGAGAGATAAATTTGTTTGTGGTCTTAAGTCTAAAAATATCAAAAGAAAACTTCTAAAGGAAGAAACCCTTTCATTTGCAAAAGCATATGAAACAGCAGTCGGTATGGAACTAGCTGAAAGTCAAGTCAAAGAAATGAGTTGCGAGTCTGTGTCAGTAAATAAAATAAATTATCAAAAGACTGTAAGTAAGTTTAAGTCTAGTAAAAAAGTCAAAGTCTACAGAACAAGAAGTACGGCAAAGAAGATAAAAGTCAAGAATCAAATAGAGTTTGTAAAAGATGTTTACGAGTACATTTTGATTACAGTAAGTGTCCGGCTGTTGGATGCAGAAACAGGATCAAAATGTTGGAAGACGAGGAAGTCACAGAAGGTTTCACACGACAGGAAGAAGATGATGATGATGATGATGATGATTTTTTCGAGTTAGACTTTTGCAAGTCATTTGTGAGACGTATACTGAAATACTTTGAAATACAAAAATACATGAAAGTCTTAAAGTTAAGTTACGCCTTGAAGGCAAATGTGTCACTATGAAAGTAGACTCTGGTGCATGTAAATCTGTAATACATGTTAAGGAGTATTTAGAATTATTTTCTGATTTTAAACTTAGTCCTGTTATGTTTAAGTTAAAATCAGTCACAGGAGAAAACGTTAGAATTGAAGGACAAATTTCTGTCAATGTTATTTTCCAAAATCAAAATGTCAAGTTGCCACTAGTTATATTGAATAGTCCTAATAGGTTTGTGTCATTGTTAGGTCGTAATTGGTTGAGAATTCTTAATCCTAACTGGAAAAATGCAATTGATTTTAATAATAAAATCCGTTCAGGATGTATCACAGTATATAGTATTGTGTCAGAATCAAAAGTCAGCATTTAATTAATTACTGAAGAATCGCAAAGTAAAATAAGAGATTTTAAAGTTGAAATCAAATTAAAAACTGAAGCTAAACCCTACGAAATGGCATATGCTTTATAACCTAAAGTAGAAATTAATTCTGTCAGGCATATTAACGAAAGTCAATTACAGTAACTGGGCAAGTCCAATTGTAGTAGTGCCTAAGAAAAATAGTAATGATATTAGAATATGTGTAGATTTTTAAGAAACCCTTAAATCAAGTTATCGATAGTGATCTTACCTGAAGATATTTATACTAATCTGTGCGGAAGTAATTATTTTTCAGTAATAGGTTTAAAAGGGCTTACCAACAATTAGAAATAAGTGACAATTCTAAAGAACTCTTAACAATTAATACACGTATTGGTTTGTTTAGGTTCAATAGGCTAACTTATGGAATTAGTGCTGCTCAGGTATATTCCAATCGATTATGAACACCATTCTATCAAATTTACATAATACAGCATGTTACTTAGATGACATTTTAATTCATGGCAAAAACATTAGCAGAGTGTCACGTTAATGTAAAGGCTGTTTTTAATCGTTTATTAAAATATAATGTTAAAGTCAATGAAGGCAAATGCAAGTTTTATAAAACAAGTGTAGAATTTTTTAGGACATGTCATTGACTCAGAAGGCATACATCCTACAAAAACAAAAAATAGAAAGCATCTTAAATGTTCCTGATCTTAAGAATCTAACAGGACTTGAATCATATTTAGGTTTACTAAATTATTATTCGAAATTTATTCCCATGTTGTCAGCGAAAAAAACACTTTCTGATTTATGTAAACCAAATTCAGAATTCATATTTACAAGAAAACATAATTGACGTTTGAATTAAATAAACAAACTTCAGAGAGCATTCTTACACATTATAATCCGCACATGTGATGCAAGTGGGTATGGAATACGTGCAATAATGAGTCATAAAATAGATGGGGAAGAAAACCCGATTTTATTTGCATCAAGTACATTGTCTTCAGCTGAAAAAAAGTATTCTAATTTAGAAAGGGAATCTCTGGCTATCATTTTGCTTTAAAAATGTCAAATATATTATGATAGAAAATTTGCTATAATAACCGATCATCAACCGCTTCAATATATTTTTGGAAAAAACTAAAAGTATTCCTGTAACAGCAGTTTTGCGCATTACTAGATGGGCTTTAATTTTATCAGCCTATAATTATGTCATTCAATTTAAAAGGAAAATCAATTGTAAATGTAGATAGTTTATCAAGACTACCAATTTCAAGTAAAACAGAAATACCTAGTTTTTGTATTCGTTTAGTTTATCTGATACTATACCATTACATTCAGATGATATATCAAAAGCAACTAAAGAAACCCGATTTTGACTAAAGTTGTAGATATGACAAAATCAGCTTGGCCAAATTTTGTTACTGATGAAAACTTAAAACCGTATTTTTAAAAGAAATGAATTATCAGTAGAAACTAATTGTTTAATAATAGGAAGTAGAGTAGGTAGTTATACCACAATCATTGTAACATGAAGTATTGAATCTTTTCATGAGCAACATATCGGTGTAGTTAGAACAAAAATGTTAATGAGATCTTACTGCTGGTGGCCTAAAATGAATGAATCGATTGAAAAAATCATTGATTTATGTCAAATTTGTCAACAAACGCAAAATTTTTCAACTACTAGTACGTTACAACCATGGCCTGAGTCACCAAATAATTTTTATAGAGTGCATGTGGATTTCTTCCAAAAGTACAATCATATTTTTTTAATATTGATTGACAGAAAATCTAAATGGATAGATGTTAAACTGGTAGATACAGGTTATCACGCTAGAGAAACAATATCAAAGTTGAAAGAAATCTTTTCTACATTTGGGGTACCTGTAGAAATAGTTTCAGATCATGGACCGCCTTTAATTCATCTGAGTTTAATAAATTTTGTCAAGCGAATGGAATTAATCCAAAAAGCACCTTCTTACCATCCGCAAAGTAATGGTCTAGCGGAAAGGGGTGTCCAGACCATAAAAAAGGGGTTAGAAAAATCGTTGTTTTTAGAAAAAGGGAAAGAATTTAGTAAAACATACTAATTGGGCGTTTACAAATTTCTTATTTACTTATCGAAATACACCATCAAGAGTAACAGGTTTATCTCCTTCTGAATTATTGTTTAAAATGCGACCAACGTTTCGATCTTATTAAACCTTCATTTCAAGGTGACCAACAAAATGAAAATTGTGTATCTGATATTATAAGAAAAACTAAACTTTATTCAGTTAATGAACAAGTGTACATTAAGAATGTTCGCACCAAATTGTGGCAACAAGAAAAAATTGTTAAAATTTTGAATCATTCTACTTATCTAGTACATATTGGTGAACATGTAAAGAATGTTCATGGTAACAATATCAGAAGTGATGCTAGTAAAAATAACGGTAATTCTAAATATAATAATTATAATGATCCGTTTGTACAGATAACTCCTGTTGATACCACGGATAGTAACTATTCATTCAGAATGCTAAATTAACTGCTTCTACATACAACTATTACTCGTTCAGGTAGAGTTAGCAAACCACCTGTAAGGTTAAACTTGTAAATTTAAGAAGGAGAGAATTGTTGTGTTTAATATTTAAATGTACGTTTCTATGAAATCGAAAGTCAGTCTATGTCAACAACGTTGAATTCTATTAAAAAATGTTTGAGGGTCTAAGTTTAATTTGTGTAAAGACACAACAATTACAACACATACAATTTTATGAATTTAAGTAGACGTACGTGAATTTTTCATGGTCCATTTGATGAAATTTTTTTTAAATTACGGGTTATATTAATGGGAATTAATTAACAGAAACGTTAAATTTATTCTATTGGGAAATTCCTCTCTGTTGTTTACAGTTAATCATTGATATTAGGTACTCTTCTGCAAGTATTCACAAAACTGTTAAGTTTTGCATGTCGTTTTATTCCAATAATTCAATTTTAAAAAACTTAATTATATTGTATAAATAATACAGTAAATGAACATATAAAGTATAAAATATATTTTAAAAAATTTGTATGGACATTTTCAACACAACTATAACAGATAAATTGGCATTTCCCCATTAATTTGATTATTATACCTCCATCTTAAACATCACCGCATAGAAACAATACAACCTCATACATAACAATTTATATGGGAATGCCATATAAGTACAAACCATCAAATCTAACACAGATAAGTTGGGATTTTCAATGACTTATTACACCTCCAGCTTAAACCTTTGTCCATAGAGGCAAAATACAACCTCATATAAATCAATTTAACATGGAAATGCCCATGTAAACCATCAAATCGAATGTATAAGTTCCAATACATCCCAGTATACCCAAATTAAACCAATACGTATAAAAGTTTTTATTGGTTTCAATATGTTTTTATTGGTCATTTTCAACCTAGGTGGAGGTGTGTTGCTACTCAGTAGTTTGTGATTGCCGACGTTTCGCCTACCATTGTGTGGGCTTTATCAAGACTGGAATTTATTAAATAAGATCAACACGATAAGAATTCATACAAAATATAAAAAAATAATTGAAGAACTATTTACATTGACATAATTTAGGAGTGAAAAATTCACCAATATAATCAGTACACCTTCATAATTGTAAAAGTTAAAAAAATTTTAAAAAGTCAAAAAAATTAAATGGAGATAAATTGGACTCACCTGTCTACAAAAACGAGTCTAACGTGATTAAATTCATAAATAGATGATAATGTCAATATAAATTTTTTTAAAACATTTATAAAAATAATCAAATTAAAATTTATGTATATAACAATTTATTAAACACATTTTGGAGGAACTTTACCTTAATAAGTTAAATCCATTGAGTTCCTACGGTATATACAAGATCACGTGTTCTTGAAATTGGTTTTACATTGGTACAACAATTTGTGATTTAAAACTAGACTTAAGAAACATCTGAGGTATTTGACGAACCTAACAAATATGTAGATAACTTGCTCTCCATTAAGTTAACTTTTGCACACCATACAATTTCAAATAATCACACCATTTCCGTTTCTGGTTGAATAACTACTGTATCTATTCCAGTCTACTTTTATTCCTCTTGGTAGCTATTGTTCTATTATGTTCAACCTACGAGGGATTAGCAAGATACAAGTCTCAAGAAGAATATCGCAAAATTACTAATAGTACACGTAAGTACAATTCATTTGCTTTTGGCTGATTTAAGAATAACTTTGTCATAATGTAGGTATTCCGTTGATTTTCTAAAACAAGTAAAAAACTATGTACAAACAGGGACATATGAAATGGCCCTCTTTAAAGCAACCAACAATACATCAATTGTTTTGGTCTGGTTCCTTTTTACGTTTTAAAGTTGCAAATGTCGAGTTCTAAATCATATTTTTATCAGAACAGGAATTTACCCTGAGGGGATTAATAGCATAGTTATTATAAAATGTTATCATTAAAAGGTAATTAGTGGAAACGTCAATAATGTTCAAATAAACATTATGTTAAAATTTTGACAAAAAGGAAATAATCGGAACAGCATTCATTTGTTTTAAACATTTATTTCTTAAAATGAATAAGCTATCATCGCACAACGGTTATCAAAAATCACTTGTGTTGGTACGAAAAAAATTACATTTCAAATATTTCTTATGTCGTTTTAGGTTGTGATTAGATTAGATTTTACAGATTTAAAGAAAAGATAAATATCAATAAGACATTTCCATTTATGAAAACTGTAAAATTTACTGTCACCATTTTTCTGTATACCTACTCTGAAAAGAACCTTTTCCGTGTAGAGTACGAGTACACCGAAAAAACCTTTATTCGACGGTCTTTCCTTCGTTCTCGATAATTACAATGTTTTCTTTTACATTAAGCTTTAGATTATTCCTTTTAAGTTTCGGTAGTTAAAGGTTCTACCGTACCCTTTCCCGGTAAACATCGGACTATTGTGCTACTTTAAAGCAGAAATTTAGTATGAGAATAAACTAAGTATCGTAGTTTTCCAGGAAAGGGTATGGGTAGAACTTTAACTAACCACAATCTTGAAAATTTTGTCAAGAATTTAATAAATAACATTTACTTGTTTGGAAAGGAACGGTGGATATATTGAAATTCCGTAGTATTTAAGTAATTTTATATGTTCCGGTTAAAATGTATTATTCACTGTTTACAATTGCTGATGTTTATTATAACATCTTTTAATTTTAATCTGAGAATATCAATAATCTACAAAGGTGCATAAATTTTAGGTACGTAGTAAAAAAGGTAATCTCAAAAACTACATTTTTTAAATTTTCTTTGTATTCTAGTCAATGTTTTTCAAATTTTTGAACCAAATTATAGATTTACTACTCATGCAGAGCATTTTATCAGAATAAATTATTTATGTGAAATGTAAGATACACTTTTTCCTATAAAACATTTTGGGTCACACTGTTTATTTACACATGGTTGTTTTGTATATTAAAAAAATTTCAGATGGAAAAATAATAACATGCTTTGCGATCGCAAAAAATTGGGAAAAGATTGAAGACAGTTACTGATAACGAAGATGTGTAAGTTTAAATGGTATAAACGGAATGCGTTTCTATACTATCGTTTTGGTAGTTGCAGTTCATTCGCGTATGATGGCATTTGCGACTTACAGCACAAACCCCGAATTTCTTGAAACAGTAAGTTTGTTAGAATTCATTTAACAAATTAACAATTAATTTACACCAACTACTACTTAAATAATCTTATTACAGATGACAAGTGATCCTTTAAATATGATAGTTGTGAACGGCTATTATTGCATCCAAATATTTTTCTTAATATCTGGAATGTTATTATCTTATTTCTTCTTTAAAACTTCGCAAAAACAGAAGACTTTTAAAATAAGTTACATTTTTTTTGCATTTTTTAATAGATACATCAGGTAAATGGTGATTTTTTAGTACTAATAGCACTAAACCTAACCAAATGTCTTAGATTAACAACGAGTTTAGTTGTCGTAGTCGCATTTAGCGTATCATGGTTAAGACATTTGAATAGAGGGTCCTTTTGGGATAAAACTGTTGGCACAGGATTTCGAAACTGTCGCAAAATTGAACAGGCAAATTTACTGTATATAAATAATTACTACGATATACCTAACATGGTAAGTTAGATTTTTTATCTTGGTTCCTTTTTTGATCAATAACTTAAAAAACAAGATGACTTAAAAAAATTAATTAATTAATTATTATTAACTGAGCGTCCTTCGATGATAATATGTTACAAATATAATTCTATTTTTGATCAATTAAAAAACAATTAATTGTATTTGATCAATTAATAATTATCAAGTTGTCAAACTAAGATTTTAAGTACAGATGTCCTTTGTAGGATAAAACTTTTGGTACACAATTACGAAACTATCGCAAAAATTGGTGGGTAAATTATATTGTATATGTTAACGGCCAAACCCGAATTCAGGCCAAACTAGTTTGTCCTAGGCCAAACCGGTTTATCCTACGCGTATCAGGATATACTAGTTTAGCCCAGGACAATCTAGTTTGGCCTAAATACTTTAGGCTTAACTAGTTTGGTCTAGGCCGAACTGTTTAAATCGTTGCAAGTGACAAAATAAACACGTTCGAACCTGTTAATGCCCTTCCGCGCCCCTTTCTAGCAATGCTTTCGTTGTCTATTCACTCATTGCGTGCATTCGTGTTGTGACTTGTGTACGTGCAATCTGTGAAGCCATATTAATTTGATTGTTTAAGGTAGTTTAAAAGTTTACTGTGGTTTTTATATTGTTATTATGGATGAGCCATCGTGTAGTGTTCAAGTTGATCAGTTAGAATGGAGAGAGCGGTTTTTAAAAGAACTTGTGCAAAATGAAAGTATAAAATCTTCTCATTTTAATGTTTTAACAAAGGATAAATACTTAGAGCTTATCCTACAAGTGGAAGAGGCTGAAAAAGCTCAAATCAAGACACCACTTCATCACAGGCGATTGAAAAGGTTTTCGATTTTAAACATTGGTTCTGTTAAAAAACTTGTAGCCCGTAGTGAAGATAACATAAAAAAAAAAAAAAAAAAAAAAAAAAAAATAAAAAAAAAAAAAAAAAAAAAAAAAAAAAAAAAAAAAAAAAAAAAAAAAAAAAAAAAAAAAAAAAAAAAAAAAAAAAAAAAAAAAAAAAAAAAAAAAAAAAAAAAAAAAGTACTATATTCCTGCTGAGGAATTGTATGATGTTATTGATGCAGCTCACAGAGCTGTCGGACACGGCGGACGTGACAGATTATTGGCTGAGACATCTTTAAAATATGCTAATGTCACAAAACAGATGATTAACTTGTATTTATCTATGTGTGTAACATGTCAAGAAAAGAAGACGAAAAAAAGAAAGGTTTAGTTTCTAAGCCAATTTTACATTCCCAAATGAACAGTAGGTGCCAAGTGGATCTCATTGATTTTCAGACTCAACCTGATGGAAAGTTTAAATTTATCATGGTCTACCAAGACCACTTGACCAAGTTTGTTTTGCTCCGTGCTTTGGAATCTAAACGAGCTGAAGAAGTAGCGTACCAATTGAATGACATATTTTTGACGATAGGTGCCCCATGTATTTTGCAGTCAGACAATGGAAGAGAATTCGTCAATCGTATTATATGTGAAATGACGAGTCTTTGGCCAGAACTAAAGCTAGTGCATGGAAAACCACGCAACAGCCAAAGTCAGGGATCCGTTGAGAGAGCCAACCAAGACGTCGAGAACATGATTAGTTGTTGGTTAAAAATAATCAAACGACTAAATGGTCAGAAAGCTTGAGGTATGTACAATTCATGAAAAACAGGGCATCATTCGGGCATAAAACAATCGCCTTACAAAGCTATGTTTGGAGTTGAGCCCAGAGTTGGACTTTCAACGACATCACTACTACCAGAAATATTAAAGGACATTCAAGATGAAGATGACCTTCAAAAACTTATTAAAACTGACTTAACCCATGGGCAGACAGACAATCACAATGATTTAGGAGATGACACTGATAGTAATGATGCCAGCACTTCTAAAATTGGTAATGATATCCAAAAGGCAAGACAAACAGCTGCTAAAAACCTTCAGAAACAGGCTAAAAGAATGAAATCTGCTTCTGACAAATCGCATCCGCCAGCTAAAGTGGGCGATAATGTGACTGTGCCAATTCCTGATGTAGATAGAGGAAGGGGCGAACTAAGAAATGTTATTGGCGTTGTTCTTGAAGTAAACAATGATGGCCTGTACAAAATTGGAACTAAGCATGGAATATTGCAGGCACTCTATAGCAGGTTAGTTAAACAATTTAATATAAAAGAACCGCTGTTTTGTTTGGTCTTAAAAGCATTATTATGTTATGTAATTTGGTTAAAATAGAATATTTGTTTATTACAGAACTGAATTCGACCTTTGTACTCAAAAATTTCTTCAAGAAAGTGATGTCAATAAGGATGTTCAAATCTCACTAAGGACTGCAGCTACCAAACATTCAGTTGGAACAGGACAAGGTTTTATGAGGTGCACCTGTGCCAAAAACTGTGCTACAAATAGGTGCCAGTGTAAAAAGAAAATGATTTTGTGTAATTCGAAATGTCACCGTAGTACACCATGTAAAAATAAATAAAAGATTACATTTTTTTGTATGTTACACTAAGAAGGGCAAATAAGTTCATTTTTAATTTTATTTTGACTCTAAACATTGTTTTTACTATTTCATTTGAATTTTCGTAAATATTTTCGAAATATTTAACCTTTAAAACTGAGAAGTACTGATTAGTTTATTTTTATTTTATAGTTTTGTACAAGTGTTGTGTCACTTCTAATTAATAGGTACTGCATTTTATAATTAAGTAGATTATGTTTGAATAAATAATGTTCATCTCATTGATTGCTTTTTAATTTTTAACCATTAAAATTTATTTTAATAATAATTCGGCCTAGGCCAAACTAGTTAAGCCTAAAGTATTTAGGCCAAACTAGATTGTCCTGGGCTAAACTAGTATATCCTGATACGCGTAGGATAAACCGGTTTGGCCTAGAACAAACTAGTTTGGCCTGAATTCGGGTTTGGCCGTTAACATATACATAGGGTGACCCAGGAATGTGTAATTAGTCCATAACTTTTTTGTTATTAAAGATATCGACAAGCGGTTATCACCACCTAGTAAGCATACTTGTTCTGCACATTCTAAAAAATATTTTTATTATATACAGAGTGTTTCTATACAGGGTGGTAAACAAAGATAAGTTTTTTTAAATGGAACACCCTGTATAATTTTACTTTATTAGTTTTAACATAAAAAATAATAAAGCTTTGTATAAAATAATATAAGTCTTGTTAAGTTATTGTAAGTTCGGGCTGCTTCGCCAGCATTCGTAAATAAGAGATGGGGAAAACACTTCTTAGTAGTCAGTAGTTATCGAATAGCATAACCAATATCATTAAAAAAAGTTACTTCTCAGTTTAGTCATTGTTACATCTCATGTAATAATTAATAAATAAGTATCAAGAGATAACTACAATTTTTTTTTATCATAAATATCAACAAATCACACAATGGTCCTTCGAACAAAATAAACAGTTTATATCTAATACAAAACGGATGTAAACATCAGAAGCAAAGTAAGTCATCGTAACCATTTTAAAAAGTGCAACATAAATGGTAATATTCAATCAACTTCAATAACTTAAAACACTGTACGGCAAACGAACATAACCGATCCTCTGCAAGAAAAGCGGTAAATTCCAGAAGAAGAGGTTGTCAATAGAAATTTGCCTCTAACAGACAAAGAAACCAACTCGTTGTCAGGTAGGCTCTCCTTTTATTCCTTTCAATTTTACGTACTTAATTGCCAGATTTGTGAATTATACGGTATTCAGCAGGTACAAAAATTGTGTATTTTAAAAACTTGTTCGTTTCAAACATATTTTACGTCTTTATTCTTTCAAAAATTTATTAATCCCTTTCTAAAAATGACGGAAGCAAAAGAAAAATTAAAAGACTTAAATGTACGACGCGGTACTTTAAAGCGCCACTAACAAACTTTGGATTATATGTGACCAAACTACAAACAGATCAAAGTCAATCAATTCAATTAAAAACTAGAATTGAACAAATTAAATTAGTATTTAACAATTTTGATCAAGTTCAATCTGTAATTGAACTATTAAACAATGATCCTCTTAACATTCAAGAAAGAGAACAGTTCGAAGAAAAATATTTCGAAATGATTTCAGAATCTGTATACTTACTTACTTTCGGCAAACAACACAGTTCAAAATATTAGCGTGCAGTCATCAACCAGTTTGAATCAAACCCAAGTTCGTCTACCACAATTATCATTACTAATTTTTTCGGGAAAATACGACGAATATATGCAATTTCACAATACCTTTGATTCGCTTATAAACAAAAATAAATCCTTAACAAATACTCAAAAATTTCAATATTATTATCTTGCTTCCAAGGGGAAAGCAAAAAAGTAGTAAACTCATTGCAAATATGCGACGCAAATTACCCAATAGCATGGCAGTTACTGCGGGAAAGGTATGAAAACAAAAAAATCATCATTCAAAATCATATTAAACAGATTGTCGATCTTTTAACATTAAACAAAGAATTATTTAGCCAATTACGGGAATTTTTAGATGACATTTTAAAAAATTTTCGTGCGTTAAAAATGTAGGCCAACCCGCAGATGGTTGGGGTGCATTGATAATATTTTTATTATCCAGCAAATTAGATTATAACACAGAAAGGGAATAGGAAGTAAAAGCAAAGGACACACAAGACCCGTCAATTAACGAATTTGTAGAATTTTTGGGAAATCGCTGTAAAGTATTAGAAACTTTAGGTTACAAATTGCGCGAAGTTAACAAACACTAGGGAACAATCATGTGCATCAAGGTCACCGACCACAAACTTATAGTAAACCATTCGGTAATATGGTAACGCCAGGTCTTAATTGTATTTTTGTGCAAGAATGCGCATCATTTAAGCCACTGTCCAAAATTCTTAGCTTGGACTGTTTACAACTTGGACATTTATAACGAGATGCATTGCGTCAAATTGTCGCATTTATCACAAACAACATAACACGTTATTACACATGAATGAAAACACTGCCCAAATTTCTAAAAATTCTCAAGTTACCGATAATCAAAATTTTCATGCAAATGAGGCTATTAACACAAATGAGTCAGAACCATGCAACACTTATCCTGACTTATCCGAATTTAAACCGACAACAGCTCATTTCAAAAACAGCGATGCCGTACTCTTATCAACCGCAGAAATTTTTATATTTGATCAAGAAGCAAATCCAATAAAATGGAGGGCTCTAATAGATAGTGGTTCTACATCAATTTTTATACTTAAATCATTATTTTAACGTTTAGGGTTACGCGGCAACAAAATAAATATTCCGATATCGGGAATCAACGATAAAATTACTAATATAACATGCAAGACGATCACAAAATACAATCATTGTTTAGTAATTATCAAACTACATTATCATTTTTAATAATCGACAAAATTACCTATAAATTACCACAATTTTCAAAATAAAATTATTGCATTTATTAATCAATTAAATAATTTAAATCTTATTGAAATACCACGAAAATTACTACTAAGTCATTATACTTCTATAGAAATGCACGGATTTAGTGATGCCTCTTTGACAGCATACGGAGCATGCTTCTATATTAAATCACAAAATTACAACGTAAATTTAGTTTGTGCAAAGTTGCGAGTTTCTCCAATCAAGACTATAACTGTACCACGGTTGGAACTCTGTAGCGCAGTTTTATTATCAAAATTAATGGATCAAACCATTAGAGCATTAGATGTGAATATTAGCAATGTGTATTACTGGTCAGACTCAACAATAGTATTAGCATGGATTCAGACTGACCCTGCAAGGTTAAAAACGTTTGTATCAAACAGAATCGTTCAAATTCAAAGATTAACGAAGGGTAATTGGAATTGCTACTCATGAAAATCCAGCCGATTTAATATCACGTGGCACAACAGTGAATGAGTTAAAATCTTCAAGGTTATGGTGGAAAGGTCCGGGTTGGTTGTCACACATTTCAATTACACCAAGGCTAGACATGGAAAACATTCCAGAGATGAAAAACACACGGTACCTTCATTGATAACGATCGAATCAGACTCACTCTTTATTAAATATTCATCATATGTTAAGTTGATCACAATAACATCATACATTTTTAGATTTTATCATAATTCCAAAGGCACTGATAAAATTACAGGAACAATAGAATTAAATGAATCACTGTGTAAACTAGTTAAACTAGTACAATCAAATCATTTTTCAAACGAAATAAAGTTATTAACCCAAGCAAGGCAATTGCATTTACAAAATAACCTTGGTTCTTGAAGTCCCTTTATAGAGGAAAAAGGTTTAATTTGTGTCGGTGGGCGGTGACAAAAATCACAATTAAACTATTCACAAAAACATCAGCTTATTTTACCATCCAAACATCCGTTTACTGAATTTTTAATTAAATATGAACACCAACGTAATTTGCATGCTGGTGCACAAATTGTATTGTCCAGTTTAAGACAAAATTTTTGGATCATAAATGGTCGACAAATAATACGTAGTATTCTTAGACGATGCGTTACTTGTTTTAAACCTAATTCTATTTCGAGAATTACCTAGTTCCCGATTAACTCAAGTACCTGTTTTTTTGTCAGTAGGCATAGAGTATGCAGGACCCTTTGATTTAAAAGATGGAAAAACAAGAAATAGGGTTATTGTGAAGTCATATATTTGTATATTTATTTGTTTAGCCACAAAAGCAATTCACATTGAACTGATAGGTGTCGCTATCATTTTTGAACTGTTTAAAAAGGTTTGTTTCTCGACGAGGAATTTGTTTATTAATAATGCCCGATAATGCTCCAAACTTTGTCGGCGCTAACAATTATTTAGAGGAAATCAAGCAAAACGTGAACGTCCAGTCATATATTTCAGAAAAAACATTTAATGGAATTTCATACCAGCAAGATCATCACATTTTGGTGACCTCTGGGAAGTTTC
The DNA here is from genome assembly GCA_030710515.1 of Abscondita cerata. Taxonomy (NCBI): domain Eukaryota; kingdom Metazoa; phylum Arthropoda; class Insecta; order Coleoptera; family Lampyridae; genus Abscondita; species Abscondita cerata. Next base: position 204,816 of record JALBCR010001766.1, on the reverse strand, counting down.
AGTAAAGATTATTATTAATATTATTTGAAACGAGTTCTAAATGGTTCACACTTTACATATGAAGAGTTTTATACTTTATTAACACAAATTGATGCAATTATGAATTCTTGTCCTTTTGTAACCCCTTTCAAGCGATCCCAATGACCTTGAGCCGCTTACGCCAGAGTACTTTGTTATTGGCAACCTATTAAACATTATACCAGAACCCAACATAAGCGACGACTTCAAATTAAGTAGATTGACAAGGTTCCAACAAATTCAAAAGACAACGCAAGAGTTTTGGAAGCGCTGGTCGGCAGACTACTTGAACACACTACAACAGAGGTACACTCATGAAATTTAAAACTTGGACACCACAATTTCTGTAAACAAAAGTTTGCACATTATGAAGCGGGCTTAAAGGAGAATCATTTACAATTCTAACAGCAGGTAGTCTCAGCAGGGGTTATTTTATAGAAGGACTGTAGAATGAATCATTACACTAAGCACGTTTTAAAAATAGGTAATTTACGTTGCTTACTTAATTATCGAATCAAAATTTTGTTAATTAATTAATCGAGCTATGGTGTTTAATTAGCGATACCTTCAAATATATTCTTTAAAGAAAAAAATTAAGTAAGCAACGTAAATTACCTATTTTCTAAAACGTGCTTAGTGTAATGATTCATTCTACAGTCCTTCTGTCAGATAACCCTGAGATTACCTGCTGTTAGAATTGTAAATGATACCCTTAAGCCCGCTTCACAATGTGCAAACTTTTCTTTACAGAAATTGTGGTGTCTAAGTTTTAAATTTCATGAGTGTACAAGTGGAAGTTTATCAAAACAAAGTCCGCGAGGGAGATCTAATTGTTCTAAAGAAGATCAATCAACCTTCATGTAAGTGGGCTTTAGCTCGAATCACTGAACTGAACAGAATAAGGAATCAAACATTTTGACAAACAATGCAAATGGAATCAATCAACCAAAAAATTATAGAAGAGTAGCTCAGATGGGCATGTGTGTAGAATGTCGGACGACAGACTAACAAAAAGAGTGTTCGAAAAGCGAATAGTAGGAAAAAATAAAAAAGAAAGACTAAGAACAAAATTTATTAATAACATAAAGAAAGAAGTAGAAACAAAAAAGGAATAACATGAGAGGGAATACAAAACTTAAGGTATGATAGGAAGCAATGGAAATATAAGTGGACGATTCAACTGCACTAGCCTTACACCTAAAGGTAGGACTAAGTAAGTCATTATAAACTATAAAAATTTCTAGTCAGATAAGTCCTTGGCAGGAAGTATTCTGTTAGTGTTGTAAGTGATCAGTAAATTACCAAAGTCTTTCTGAAGATGGCCACTTAAATTTAGTGGAAACTAGTTGACTTACATTTACAGTAGGCGATTTAAGATTTTTATTTTCTTAACACTTAGTTGGCTTCTAAATAGCTGTCGAAACTAGTCGACACTAAGTATCGCAAAACTTATTGTTTTAATTTACATTGTTTTATTTACTAATTTAATACAGTTTTATGTTTTTAGGTTTAAGTTTTATTTGTACTCAGATTTTTGTAATTTCTTGTAAAAGACTGTTTACTTGGTTTATTCATAATATAAGTTATAAAAGTTAAAATGTTTAAAATTGTTTAACTGCATGGATAATTTGCATTCAATTTGAAGATAACCCATTTGTCAATGCACAACAATCATGGATTGGTAAAATTTGACAAAAATGTTTATTACTTTGATTTTTTCGTCAGACTTTTAAAGACCAAAACTTCACTGTTACTACCAACTCTCATGTTTTCCATTTTGTTGTTAAGTTAATTGTATACTCTTGTCGCAAACAATTATTTAGGGTTGTTTTCTAAACAATTCTTGCAACTAAACACACACACCACAACCACGCAGTTACATAACTTATGAGTTATATCTACAGCGTATCCCAGGATTGATGTTACAAGAGGTGTGCGGAATTAAAAATCTTTAAATCTCAATTTGATCTTTTGTTTGAATCTTATTTTTAGTATATTTTTGAAGTTATAAAATCACGTAGGCCTTGACAGTTGAGCAAGATCCATTTGCGGTTTAGGTAACGTACCTTTTTCGTTCACAATAATACTTAAAAAATTTGTTCAGAATGACAGGCTACGGCTCTATACAAAATTTCAGAACCATTTATCTATTTGATTAAATTGTTATTTTTTAGATTTAATGAAATACAATTATTTATTTACAAATGTAATAATAATGTTGCTCTACAATAAATCATTTATTTAATATATCTGAAACCTTTTTTGCACACCGTCCTAAACGATGTCTGAATTCTCTGAAACTGTTCAGAATTTCCTCGATTTGTATATGGTGTACGGCCGACGTTTCGTATTCTTTCTTTCAGTATGTTTCTAATGTTGGGTATCGACTGGGAGGATACCAGGCTAGCAGTTATTGTTAATGAATTTTTTGTAGATCAGTTAACGTGTTGTAAATACTATATTTCTCTTGTTCAATATTCGACGAATATTTAAAAAATAACGATTTATTTAAAAAGTTAGATTGTCCTGAGATTTTGTATTATGCCGTAGATTGTCATTCGAAACAACTTTTCTTAGTAATATTTTAGCATATTGTAAACAAGAAAGGTAGTTTACCTGCAATGGATATGGATCTTGCTCAATTGTGTAGACTTAAGTAATTTTAGAACCTGAAAAGTATACTAAAATTAAATTTGAAACCAATGTTACGGTTATTTTGCATAATGTATGTTAAAATAACGCCTGCAATAGCGCAACCATGAATACAAAAATCAATTCAATAGTTTGATTAGGATTAGTAGGGGAAATATATAAATTTTAAAAATATGCGCAATTTTGGGTGATAGCTATTTTTCGAAAACCACCTACATTCCCAACTCATTCAATAGAAGACCCAACCCCTAAGATACCCACCGTAAAATACAAGTTGTTGTCAATTGGCAATGACCGAGAGCAGAAATAGGTACATCAAATCGCCAAAGCGGTTGATACCTCCTGACAGGTTAAATTAACTGTATAGAAAAGGATAGTATCAAAATTACAGGAACCTCAACTAAATCCGTCATAGCGAAACCCTGGAAGCAAGGTAGCAATGCTGAGTATCCTTTTCCTATTCAACCCGTAATCATTTCCAATCAACAGAAAGAGTAATAAAGATTAAAACATTCAGATCACGGACCAGTAACAAGACAACAACCAAAAACATCAATTGCATAAATACCTATCTACCATAACCTAGTGCATCTAATAAGTCGCCTTAGCGAATAGATATTGGCTAATAAAACAGAAAAAAAATTATAAAAACAAAGAAAAGCCCAAATTAAACTTTTGACGTGAACCAGACAAGATTCCTATATCCATCTAATCTGTGTTCAATCGTCATGCTTCCATAAGAGAACTAAACAGAAACTGGTTGATCAATCCAGCTCAAGAACTAAAAAGTAATTGTAAGTAAGCCAATATCCCAAGTACCGAAGTACAGTAAAATCGACTTTGTCGGAGTGCCCACATTTCAATTGCTAGGCAAGGACTACTGTTACTTCTTTGAGAAACACAGGTCGGGTAAAAAATAAAAAGAAAACAGACGTAACTACAAAAGGCCCTAAGTATTTAGGAGATAATTTTGCTCTTTTTGGTCGCGAACATGTTATTGCCGGCAATTTATTTAAGAACTCTTTAACTGCTGTTGACGAGGATAAAACTGAATCTTCTTCTTCTTCTCTTAAATTGTACAATGCCATTCGAGATTACGTTCATAAACGATTAACTAAAGCTTACGAAAAGACCCATACTAGGTATAATCTGCGTAGACGCTTTGTTAAATATAAAGTGGGCGATAGAGTTTGGCGACGTAATTTCATCCTGTCAGATGCTACCAAATATATCAACGCAAAATTATCTCCTAAATACTTAGGGCCTTTTGTAGTTACGTCTGTTGTTTCTCCATGGACATACGAATTAAGTACGACTCGGGAGTCTCCATTGGCACATGGCATGTCAAAGACCTAAAACCCGAACACTCTAAAGAGGAAATTGCTAGTGTCGCAAAGTCAATTAAAAGCCTAAATGTACCAATATTTCGTTAAAAGATCCTAGACGTCGCAAACGTCATAAACGCTCCTCGAAGATACAGTAGTGGTACTCTGATCTCCTGTCCGGCTAATTTTATTTGATTTTTGCGATATTAATTTTAAGGATTTTACTTGTACATAAACGATAGAGTTCTAAATGAGAGTTTGTACTCTGTTGGAAAGATTGCATTATATTCTTTTTCTTTTTATTTTTTACCCGACCTGTGTATCTCAAAGAAGTAACAGTAGTCCTTGCCTAGCAATTGAAATGTGGGCACTCCGACAAAGTCGATTTTACTGTACTTCGGTACTTAGGATATTGGCTTACTTACAATTACTTTTTAGTTCTTGAGCTGGATTGATCAACCAGTCTCTGTTTAGTTCTCTTATGGAAGCATAACGATGGAACACAGATTAGATGGATATAGGAATCTTGTCTGGTTCACGTCAAAAGTTTAATTTGGGCTTTTCTTTGTTTTTATAATTTTTTTTTCCTGTTTTATTAGCCAATATCTATTCGCTAAGGCGACTTATTAGATGCACTAGGTTATGGTAGATAGGTATTTATGCAATTAATGTTTTTTTGGTTGTTGTCTTGTTACTGGTCCGTAATTTGAATGTTTTAATCTTTATTACTCTTTCTGTTGATTGGAAATGATTACGGGTTGAATAGGAAAAGGATACTCAGCATTGCTACCTTGCTTCCAGGGTTTCGCTATGACGGATTTAGTTGAGGTTCCTGTAATTTTGATACTATCCTTTTCTATACAGTTAATTTAACCTGTCAGGAGGTATCAACCGCTTTGGCGATTTGATGTACCTATTTCTGCTCTCGGTCATTGCCAATTGACAACAACTTGTATTTTACGGTGGGTATCTTAGGGGTTGGGTCTTCTATTGAATGAGTTGGGAATGTAGGTGGTTTTCGAAAAAATAGCTATCACCCAAAATTGCGCATATTTTTAAAATTTATATATTTCCCCTACTAATCCTAATCAAACTATTGAATTGATTTTTGTATTCATGGTTGCGCTATTGCAGGCGTTATTTTAACATACATTATGCAAAATAACCGTAACACCAAGCAGGGCTTAGTTACAAAAAATTCAATTAAGATTCAAAGATTTTTAATTCCGCAGACCTGTTGTAACATTAATCCTGGGACACGCTATACATGGATTACAACTAAAATGTGATACCTACGATTTCGTATCCTTTATATCACTACTTCGTATTACTGGAATACCTATGTCACAAGAGTTTATCGTTTTGTCTTTCGTGAAGTTTTACGACCTACTCCGTAAAAGCATATGTAAAATTAAAGAATAATCTATTTTATGTTGTTTAAATTTATGATGCAATATGAGCATGTCGTCACAGATACTCCCGGACCAGTGATGGAGAAATCATCATATACAAGCGCTTGTGGTGGTATAGTATATGTGTTAAATGTTCCAGGCGCAGAGCCATCCAAACAACGATTTCAGGGTGCTGCGTTGATTGTTGTTTTGTAGGCGTTAATATAACAGGTGATGAGTTGATTGTACGTTGCTGCTGTGGATTGTGCGGATGGATGTGGTGTATTTGACAGCGTTAAGACGTCGAAACTTAGCATGCTAAGCTTCATCAGATAGAAATGACTTGTGCTTTATACCTGTATGTCACAGGAATGCCGTTAAGACTTAGAGTCGACAGTTCCAGGACGATTATGTGCGCGAATTTTTGCTTCAGCGAATCCTGTTTATGACAGTCGATTGATATCAAAACAGGGAGTCACAGACTTTGTGACGTGTAGGTGAACACGTAGCTCAAGCGCTGATGAACACCGGATTTGCTTACCCATCTGTTGACAAAGTTACTTTGGTATAGATTACTTTACGTACGTTTTAAATGTAATGGGTATGAAAACTATCCCAGTGATTTGTTTTAAGCTAACTTCGTTTTTAATAAAGTTTAAATATTGAATTTTAGATCGTTTTTTTATTAATAACTCGGTAACCAAAGATAAAATGTGAAATTTCTTACAATTTAATTTGTTTTAGTCCCCCTATTGACATTCGAAAAGGACGAACGCCAATTCTGAGACCTCCTGTATAGTTTCTTTTCTTCACTTTCTGATATTTCCACCGGCAATGTTTTCAATTTCTGATCATTATTGATGACTGTTGTAAATATTGTGTACCATTATTGACATGTTTAATTTCGTCTAAAAAGAAAGGTAAGTTATTAGCATTTTTTACAAAGAACCTCTTCACCTTGACCTAATTATCAAAATCAGTTACAGGTCAAAAGATAGTACTTATCTTTATTAACAAGCGAAATAACAAAGAACTAAATAATTTTATGTTTTGAAATACTTTCTCAACTTCCAGTACGATTCCTCTCAACCACTGTACGAATAACTGGCTACCGTTGTTCAGCAATGTTTGATTAGTCTGTTCCTATGATACACACTTCTCACGAAGTAAGCACTCGCAAATTATGACATAAAACTAAGTAAGTATGTATAACGTTCAAGATTTTGTGTCAATTTTTATTGCAATTTGAAAATTATCTATAACAAAAAAGTCGTTTGTTTATATGAGTTGAAGATTTTATGTACCCAACTAACATTTAACGTTAAAATAGACGATGATTCACTACAGAATTCCGTATATGCAAAAGTAAGCTCCAAGTAAAGTAAATTTTTCTTCAATCTAATATTATAACTGTAACAATCAAGAAAAAAAATAATACGTTAAAACTTCTGAATCTGAAATTTGAATTCCTTAGACGTATAAAAAACAACAATAGAGACACGTAATCTTAAGTTATATTTCTATCTAAATACATATTTCATGAAACTCTGCACTTGTTGTCACTTGCATAACATGGAACATAGAATAATAGTGAAATGGGTGCATTCAGCTGTGCTCCATAGAATTGCATTTCAATTAATATAGTTGTAGAACAATTATCACTGTCTAGTTTTTAATAAACAATAAAATAGTATTGTCTTAATTAATAGTGTATGATTAGAAGCTATAATTTAAGTTTACATTTCAATGTATAAAACTTAAATTAGAGAAACATCGGGAGGAGCTTTCATGATTTACAAAGAATAAAAAAGAGCTTTTTGGTGTAAACAAAGCTTCTGTTACGGTGCTACGTAATATTAACAAAATACTACAATACATTACATAACAATACTTTAAAAATTCAGACCACATATTTCAACAGAACTTATTTTACATTAATAATAAACTGATAAATAGACGAAGTGTCTGCAGTAAAAGCTGCATTCACTATGAACTTATGTGAAGCTTCCTTTTGAAGTTGTATAAAGGTGCATTCCAAAAAGACGAGTAGCTGTAAAAAGTAACTTATTATTAATTTGTCCTAACGTTGTGGGATCTTAATATCGAGAAGAATGGATCAGGTTAAGCAAACACTTCGTTTGTTATTCTAACGACGCGACGTTTCTACCGCTATGTGTAGGCGTTTTCAAGAAAACTAACAGTTATGGTGCTGAATACCCCGAAGAGTATTCATCGTTCAAAGTGGAAGTTCCACTTGAAAAAAGTGAAGATCTCAAAAATCCCAATCTATGGCCTAAATACACATGTATAAATACTTTTTCTCGTCATCTAGAAAAGAGAACGCAACCAACCTAACCAGCAACAACTTTAGTATATTTAATCTTAATATAAGATCTATTCGTAACAAAAGCGTACTGTTTGAAGCTTTTCTTTAAAATAATAAATATTCCTTTGATGTGATTTGTTTAACCGAACACTGGCTAAAGCTGAATGAAATTTGTACTTTTGAATTAGAAAATTACGCGGTTTGTTCATTTTATTGTAATTTTTTAACTCTGCCGACGCTATCATTACGTGTGATTAGGTGATAGTTCCAACGACTCAAATGACTTAGAATTCAAATATCTTTAAGTTCATGCGATTTTAATACCACTATTTGCGTAAATACCAAAAACCAAGCTTGTTTAGACAATATTCTAATTAATACCTATCTATTTCAGAACTGTATATTTACCACGGACATGACTGAAACTATGCTATCAGATCATCTTGCACAATCCCTGTCCATAATATTTCCACAAATAACTGCGACAAACGCAGCTGCACTCATATTAGTTCGTCCACTCAAGGAATCATGCTTGTACAATCATTACTTGGCTCTCTCTCATATTGATTGGTTTTTTTTGAACGCAAACAATAATTCCAAACCGATTAAATGGTTCAATGTTCATTTAAAAAATATGCGAAATGAATTAAAAATGCTGATCGATTTTCAAATGATGTTTCCAAATTTGAATTTCGAGGAATCAGTACGTAACTTAAAGATTCGCTATCATAATGAAATCAATAAAATTAAATTAAACGCGAACGCCAAAGTTTTAAATAATAGTACCAATAAAGTTAAATCGATGTGGTCCCTTATAAACAAAAAACGAAAAAACATTTTAAGCATACTATGTTTAGTCCTGACGAATTCAATTCTTATTTTGCCAAAATTGCTTTAGAAGCAATGTTTTTTCATTCATTTAAACCAGATACATTATGAAAAGTATGAAAACAGTAACACTGCAGATTATTTTGGCCTTTCCAATAAGAGACTAACTGAGGTCTTGATATACTCTTTAACCAAACTCATAAATAAATGTTTTTTTCCATCTGGTATCAAAACTTCAAAAATAATACTTTTACAAAAAATAAAAACGATTATAGCATAAACAATTACAGACCAATCTCAATAATACTCATTTTTGGAAAAATTATTGAGATCGGCATTAAAACAAGGCCAAATAATTACCTACGCAAGAACAGTTTTCTTTTACAATCTCAATTTAGCTTCCGTAAAGGACTATCGACAACTACCGCACTCATCAAATTTACTCATTTTATTTATGAAAGTATTAACAACGGCAAATACACTAATACACTAATGTGTGACTTGTCAAAGGCATTTGATACAGTCTCCCACTCTGTTCTTTTATGAAAATTAAAACATTATGGTTTTACCAAAACCACTCCCGACAAACTTCACAACTTCTTGAAATAGGTATGGTTGTAATTCAAGGCTCAGTGCTTAGTCCTTTACTATTTCTAATTTACGTAAATGATTTAGACAAAAACATTTGCAATTCAAAGTTGGTATTATTTGCTGACGATACTACGGTTTTAAACTCCGATTCAGATTTACAAAACCTGTACGTCAAAATTGAAAACTCTATATTAAGCCTTAAAAAATGGTTTGACTCAAACAAACTCTGCCTGAATAATACCAAAACCAGAAACTTCACCTTAACAACTAGACCTCTACCATTAACAACCCGGGATAACCAAATCAAACTATTGGGTTTTTTTTTTGATACCAGACTTACGTGGTAGAATCATGTTAATCACCTTGCCTTTAAATTGACGTCGGTGATCTTCCTTATACGTTCGATAAAAACTAGTTTCCCAAGAAGTTCTTCTGAAAGCCTATTTTGATCTTTTTAACTCGTTACTTACATATGGTTTAATTATGTGGGGTCATAGTGCCGCTGCTAAAAGACTTTTTTCGTTACAAAAGCTGTTATCCGAGCCATATGCTGTGCGAGTCATACAGAAAACTGCATTCCACTTTTCAAAACGTTAAAAATTTTCATTCTTCCTGCAATGTATATTGCAGAGTGCCTACAATATATAAAAAATAATTTACATCATTTTACTATCAATCAAGAGGTTCACAATCACAACACACGTCAAAAAACACACATTTAAATTCTTTATTTTTGTATCTACAGAACCTGTACTGGCATTAGTTATTATGGTATAAAAGTGTACAATTTACTACCAACGGCAATTTCGGACCTACCTCCGAAACCATTTAAAAAAAGAATCCGAGAAATCTTGATAAAAATGTGTCCTTTTTCTATTGACTAAATTTTGTTTTACTAGGAAATCTCAGGCCTCAAATTAAATCACCTAAGAAACGCTATTAATAAACATACACACAAAGGGAAATGGTTCTTACCGAAAAATGCTCAGTGTTTTATTTTCTTTATCGTCAAAAGAGAATTGAACCATATAAGTAGTAGTATTCCCAAAAATATAATTGATAAAAGTCTACAAGAAACAAAAGCAAAATGTTACAATTAATACGTAAAAATAGAAAACCCAGCGATAACGGAATGCGTTGCATATACAGGTGTAACGGTCACTGTGAGTTAGGCAACACACAATACACGGAGTCGAGGTGTAAACGCGACATTTCTCCGTGTTCGCTCCTTAACGAAAATTTTTGGGGATTTAATTCCCAGAATTCAACTTCCGCGTTGTCCTAATTGGCCAATACATTTTCGGCTGATCTTCAATTTCTGCCTTGTAACAACTACTATCACGTCGTGTTACGTGAAATTCAAATTTGCCTTCATCTGAGTGCTTAATCGTAATTCCGTCAAATTTTCTAGTGGTATGTATAGGACCCTGCAAACTTTCAATGTATAGCGGTATATTTTTAGCTGGGGAAAGGATTGATTACTCGATTTTCTGAAGTTTATCTTAGGACGGATGCGTGTACTAATTTCTTCTAATGGTCGCTCGATTGCACTCAGGTACGACAAATATTCTTCATGGCTTCTTCAACGTTACACCGTGCATAATTTTCAGATAAGGCGAGTTACTCCGGGATTAGAGTTACTCCGGGATTAAAATTACTCGGCTTTAAAGGTTCTTTTGGCCTAAACAAAACCAATTACCTGGCTGATTAAATTCATCGTGGGATCTCTTTCTACCTTTTATTGTCTTGTCGCTGCGTGTGTCGCATACTTGGGGTTTGCTGTTAAGATTGCTGAAGTACGGGACATCCTACCGAAATTAGGGGTCGCCGCAGCTGGAACCGACACCACATATCTGTATCTTCTCCTGTGTGTGTCAACATCGTAAACCTCTATCTACAACATAAGGTCAGATTTTTCTAATTATACTTCTGCGCTGAAAACAAACCATCTCCGGGACGTCACACTGCTACCGAAAACGTCTCAAGCTTAACACCTAAATAAGTACAACTTGTCTTGGCACCTTAAGTGCAGTTAAATCTTTGGAACTCGAAACGTATTTGTTCACGTATTTATATTTTTTTTGTTAATTCACTACAATATAATTAATTAACTTGTTGTGGCGCATATACTTGCCCAATCTGTAAACGAATGTGTACCGTAAAGGCGCGAACTTGCTTCATTTACCCACCATTGCTTGGAGATTTTTAGAGTATAAGGGTAAGACCGCGGAAGAGCGCTCTTTTTGGGGAAACACCTAACTCTCCGATACTTTTTAACGCTAAATATTGCAACTGCGAACACTAAATACACCTTCGTATTGTGCGGGTGTGGTTACGTCGCCATCTTGTCTAGATTAAATAACGCCAGTGGCGTACCGCATAAATTATTAACTTGCTATTAATCTTATATTTTTTTCTTCTTTTGTGTACGACTATATATATGGGTACGAACGAATACGCTTCGTAGAATTAACTTACGTTGTAAGTGGATATATTTAAATTGTGCTCTGTTCCTTCTTCTTTATGGTGTGTTATTAAATATAACGTTTTGTAGGTTACTTGTGTCTCTCTCTCTTTATTGTATTTATTGCTCCTTTAATTTGTTACGGTTGATTGTTGCGTCTGTTTCTTTAGTTCGGAAGCAGGTTTGTATCCACGCATTAGGACTATGGCGCCCTCGGATTAAATCAAGACAGTTCTGAAGAAGCGGTGGATCCTTTTTCTCACCCACGCCCTACTCTTCGGCTGCCGGCAAAACTTACTTTTCTTCAATTAACCGTAGCACAGGGTCATTGATAGTCGATGGTAGGTTAGACGTTTATAGAAAACGGGTCATAGAAGTAATATGAAAATTTGGCTACTGCCATAAATAAACACGATCTATCTTTCTAACATATTTTCGTTTTGGCGGTGTTGCCGCTTCTACTCAAAAGTAGTAACAACTTAATAATTTTTAACTAAACACATTGGATATAATTCAATTTTAGAATTCCAATTTCTTACTGATAATTTTTTCTGAATAGTTCACTATAGTTATCTACAGCGGTTTTTGAGATAATAATTATTTTAGGTTATTTTCTTGCAAAATATGATCCCACCAAAATTTAAATTTAGCTGCTATTTGAACCCATATAAGACTGAAATTTTAGATGCAGTTTGCAAAAACCTTGTATTTAACAGCTACCTAAATAAATTTATTTTATTTTATACAGGGCGGTTTAAAAAAATGATTTTGACGTGACATACAAAAAATATCAAAACTTTATTTTTTCAAATGGAACACCCTGTATATTACTAAAAATTCTAATACACATTTAAAATGCTTTCAAGTTGATATAGCATAGAGGTATAGCTAACTTGTCAAGTTTTCGAAATAATTCCATTGTCTTCACATAATTTGCATTAGTTAGCCATGGAACGCCATGTGATTTGACAATTGCTCAATTATTCACTAAACCTCTACATGATACAAAACCATCATTGTTTTAGTAGAAAACACAATATATTACCGATTTTTGAATACCTATTCGTATACTGCAAAAGAACATTGGTTAGTTGGATGTCGTATTAGAAATAATTACAAGTTTAACAGATTTGCCATTCTCAAAAGTCATTTAAATAACGTAGGGCTTAGGACCATTTGAAACGTATCACATTATCTAAATGTAGTTTGCAAACGTCATAGTAGTATCAATAAGAAAAAATATCCAAGAAAAAAATTCTGAAAATGAAACCTACAAAAAAAATCCAGAAATTAAAAAACTAAGAAAAACAATCCACCAGAAAAAAAAGCGACTGAAGTAAATATCCAAAACTATTAAGTACCTGTTTACATTTTTATTTTTTTCTATTTTTGGACAGAGTTAGTGTGGTAAATTTTGTAATTACATTTTTAATATAAATTATAGTTAAATAAATAACATGGTGAATTTAAATTTGAATGAATATGTAGATAGTACATTTTATGGTTTTTTACTCCACATCATAAATATAGAATGGCATGTTTGTGACGGTTTCCCAATAGAACATTTTAACCTTTTAATTTTTTAAATAATTAAATAATTAAAGTTAATGGATTAAAAAAACTATTTTGAGATTGTTGGTCGCGCTGGTCCGTTTTTGATGTAAATTAATTAGAAATATCAGAGGTTTGTTTAAACTTTAAGCATAATATTAAAAGATATTTTACCAATACTCTTAAAAATATTAATTATACCAAAACTGATAAAAAAACATTTAAAAAATATTTATGTGTACAAGACTTTTACGATTAACTTTTTAAGTGATTAGCAAAATAATCTTTTTTATTAAACACGATTGTTTCATTAACTACTTAAACAATTTGGATGAAACTTAATATTCAGCTTTTTTTAATATATTGCGATGTATTATTATTATGTTTTTTATTAATAAAAAAAAGTTAATTGAACAATAAGACTACTTAAATAATTTAAATAAATCATAAGCATTAACTTCAAATTTTATCCCGCTCTTATATCTCAGGTCTTGGGTTCGTTTTTAATTTAAATTATTAATTTAGTATAACAACAAATGTATTTATCCATTGCATACATTTAATTTTATTTACATGTGAATACACAAAACTATCATTTGTTAGACTCAAAAATGAAGAATTTTTAGATAAGGTTTTAATTCCATATAATCTAGAGCTCCCAGTTATTTTACCAAAAGATAAACGTCTCGTTAGAATGGCTGCAGTACTTTTACACGTTATTGATGGATGCGAAAGGCTTATCGCCTTCATATCTCGATCATTAAGGACCAGTTGCACCAAGGCCGGTTAAATTTAACTGTAGATTAGAAATAATAGTATCCAAGGATTACAACATAGTAATGATTGTTTTTAACGTACGGTTAAATTTAACCGACTTTGGTGCAACTGGCTCTAAGACATTCAGATCAGAATTATTCTAAACTAGACAGAGAAGCACTTACAATTTATTGGTCAATTAGAAAATTTACAATTACTTATATGCAAAAAAAATGTACATTAGCAACGGACAATGGTCGACTTGCCCGAATTCTTCATCTAAATTCAAGTATATCTGCAATTACATCTGCGCATTTTCTCAGATACGCCTCGTATTTGTCTGCTTTTATAATTATAAAATTAAGCAAAAGAAAGGAGAAGATAATACAAATGCTAATTATATTTTTCGTGCTCCGTTGAATACTACTGATCCTTCCTCAGAATTTTACGAAATGAACGCTCAAATCGTTAACCACATTTCAACAGCCACAATTACTGCTTCCACATTTGCTGAAGAAACTGAGAAGCACTATTAATTTTATTTATTTTTTCGTATGGTACATTTTAAATATTGTATTGTGTTATGTATGGTGCCCCAGAAGATCAGTATAATAAAATGAATCAACTTAAAAATGGACTTAAATCTGGTAATATTAATGACGTACAATTTAGTCTTTTTAAAACAGAATTGTTCGAAGTTACCGAGTGTATGTTACAATGTGCATCCGACCAGAAATTTTGGAAAAATTACACACACACATTTAAACATAAAAAAAATGAAAATTCTAGCTAGACGATACGTCCACTAGCTATCTATTCATAAAGAAATAGTGACTATTGTAAAGTGTTGCCCAGCGTGTGTTCAAAATAAAATGAACCGAGGAAAACTCTATTCTATCATTGGGAAAAACCAACAAAAAATGTTTAAAAGGTCTGTATGGATTATGCCGGTCCATTTACAAAACATTATTTTTTAATAGTGGTGGACACCAAGTCATAATGGCCAGAAATTAGAGTTTCGAAAAAGCTCCCACTTCAGAAAGTACAATTGCGCTTATAAAAGATATTTTTGTGTCTCATGAATTTTCTGAGGTGCTTATATCAAATAACGCCACCAGATTATACGTCAATTAGACGCAGTCAATTGGAGGCTCGTCAATTGGACGCGTAAAATTGGACGCGTGCAACAATTAGACACGTCTAACAATTGGACGCGTGACAATCTTATGATACAGATAATAGTAAAATTGCAACAATATTGTTAAATTTTTTACTGCAGCATAATTTAAAAAAAATGATTGTAATAACTCTAACCTACTTACCAACACCGTTCACCCCTCTATTACATCTACCAACCAACACCATTTACCCCAAATCACATTTAAAAATGTAATTTAAAATATATATATATATATATATATATATATATATATAATAACTGTAACCTACCAACCAACACCGTTTACCTCCGATCACACCTACAAATCAACACCGTTTACTATAGTTTCTCATCATAATTACATAAATGTCTAAATGTCGTGCGTTTATTGTCGCGCTACAGCGTCCAATTTTCGCGGGTCCAAAGCTAAAAACCGTCCATACAGATTTGTTACCACTACGTGAAAAAAGTCAATGACCTTTTATTTTGATTTTGTGCCAAATCGCTCGCTTCAGAACAGACGCCTGCATAGATGTACCTAAATAGACAAATACGAATAAAATTAGACGCACTTAAACCAATAACTTATAAGTTATAAAGTCCAATATCTAACTCTAAAAAGAAACATATTTACACATTAAGCGTTGGAGAACGTGGGCTATCACGGAATTATAAGGAGTCCCAACGACGGACTTATGGCATAATTGTTCAAAAAGTTGAAAACGTACATTTCCATGTTTAACTTGACAAGGTATATACTTGCCTGAGACATATTAACCAGCTACTTGTACTGAAATTGGGTATAACAAAAAATCCCAAAAAGAACGGAAAGTAGTCTCTTTTAATAACTATCCAATTGTTTCTAATTATATAGCACATTCACAACCTAACATTTCTAGGAATCAGACGACATCCGAGTCTCTGTTCCAAGTATTCCCGCTATGTCGGCCCAGCCTCAACCAGTTGAAGATGATTATCAGCCAAACCAAACTCCACGTAGATCAAAACGTCATTGTCGGCTACCACACCATTTATAATTTATAAATACGTATTGCAGTGATTGCATTTTGGTGTACAATAAAATAAATTTAAATTGTACGTAAACATGAGACTCTACTTATTGTTATTCTTTTAATTATCATTATTTAATATTTTTCAAAGTCTTGGAGTCATAATAAAAACGTGGTTTATGATTTAACAGAATTTTAATTTTAGAAAAATAATAATACTTACACTTCTTTACAAATATGAATATAATTTTAAATAACGTTATGTGCACGATTTTACGCAAGTAATAATATTTTGCTACAAGTTTTATTTATTTTTGATATAAATTTGAATGTTTTAAGATTAGACCAACCTTGTGCGTTATAGCGACGAGTTTCATGCAGCCTTCAACGTCAACCCTGAATCGTTTCTACAATGTTTCCTTTCTTTTAGTTGTTGCTTTTCGTTTACTTTTTCAGATTTGATTATCTATAACTTTTCCCATCAAAAACTTTATTTTTCAACACTAACAACAAACGCAGGCTTTTCTTTATGTCCGTAACAGTTCCAGTAACTGAGTTACTTAAACTTCATAAATATGACACGTCTTTTAATTATTAATAAACGAAAAATTTTTGTATATTAATTATGTTACGCATAGGCTAAAATGCACACCTACCGTTCTGCACTGCTCAAATCCGTCTCCTCCCTACATTAACTTTATTTGATCACGTACGCACACCAATCGATATAATCTGTCAACATACAATCAACCTCTTATACTTTAATACTAAACATTATATACCTTTTTACGTATATACATTAAAATACTGCAGTATGGTGGTTGCTGGGTTATGACGGTGATAGATTCATAAGTGAGATACATATATTTCCAAAGAAAGTGCTGGGTTTGGTTGGCGTTTTTTGTTAGTAAATCTATTATTTAAAATAACGTCTAAGTCTGTAACCCCTTGAAGTTAAGTAAAAGTCTTTATCCCTTTTGTTTGCGTAGCTCGAGTTTTAAGTCTCCTTATTCTTCTAATAGGTATTAATTATGGTTTCTGAGGTTTGATTGGTGACTGTTTTTTCTGTACCAATTAAGAGAGAGTTCCAAGGTAAATAACTATTAGGAAACACAAACCAATCTTCTTTGGAAAAATTTATTTACAGCTTAATTTATTCAAACTAAATTTTATATAGTAAAAAAGAACAAAAAAAATATTTTAAATTTTACAGCTATTTGACTTCTGATCATAAGACAAATTCAAATAACAGTGCCCTAAATAATTTAGTAAATAGTATATTATATCAATTAAATCTATAATCATTACAATTACTGCAGTAAATATGTAGAGAACGCTGTTTTTATTTCCATCAGAATACAATTAACCCAATTACAATAAAATGCAAAGCATGTTTTCTAATTATAGCGCTTTCAAAATGCTTATAAAAGTTACATTAGCACATCGTTACTAATTTCTCGTATTATAAAATAATTTATATAGTGCGGTTGATTAAACATAATAAAAGTAACAAACTAGAATTTAAAAAAAAAACAAACAATAAATATCAAGATAAATAACTCGTGCTAACGACGAATGAGCTTACTTCTACATCGCCCTGCCAGTGCAGATGACAACCCATTTTTCTAAATCGAATCCGTTTCATTTACAAAATTGTTTTTTTAAGAATAATGAAATACGGTTAAATTAATTGAAGTTTAAAAAACATTGTAATTGTCATATATTCTTTTATTTAATTAGCCTAAACATTTTACAGTGTAGGTTTATAAAATATGCTTCGAAGATATTACCAAATGATTGTTTCACGGTAATTACTTATCGCACATAAACTTTTCTGCGGTAACAAAGATTTATGTAGATTTAGATGGGACTTTTTTAATTCAACAGTATTGATAGCTCAAAAAGCATAAGAATTACAAAATTGCACATCTTCAAAAACCCAGACCCTTTCTGATGTGTTCATGAAAGCTTAAAAATGAGTGTGGCAGTATCATCTTTATATTATAAGATGCTTAAAAATAGTAAATTTAGTATTGATTCAAATTACGCATATTATTATTGTTACATTCATTATAATATAATTATAATTATAACTGTTAAACATAATCTCAAAAATGGGGTGTGGCGGTATCACTTTTATATTGTAAGATGCTTAAAAATGGTACGAGGAGTATTGATTGAAATTACGCCTATTATTATTATATTCATTATAATACAAACAAAAATAAAACAAAAATTGCTTGTATGAATACAGATATTTCAACCTCTTCTAAAGACTTTTAGTAATTGAAATAATTTGTAGAAATCTTTAGTATGTGAGAATCTTTAATACAAGACAAATTCTTTATTTTCAGTAATGTACAGAGTTATTCATTATATTTTGATTCCCACATATAGCTCAATCAATCAATCAATCAAAATTTTATTGTATCTCAAAAATTTTTTACAGAAAAATTCTTATTACAAGAAGTGAGTTTAGTAAAAAAAACAAACATTTTAGATAAATACCAATATTTTAAGAAAGTGTTAGTAACTAAATTTAAGTACCTATAACAAAAAGAAAAAAAAAATTACACTAAAATATAAACAATTTGAACCAAATTACAACTAAAACTATACACCTTCTCTAACTATTCATTTAGTAGAAATGCTCGAAGTTTAAGAACACTAACTATGTAGTCGGCAATTATTTTGGCATTTAAATTTGAAATCTTATTTAATAGTACACAGAGATCGTTAGGACTTGCTATTTTTTGAAAATACTTGGTTTTAGATAGAAATATAAAGGACATTGGATTAGGATATGATAAACGGTTTCAGGAACATTCAAATTACAAATTGTACAGACTTGCTGAGGGTCGATTTGATAAAGATGACCGTTATACGTGAATTTTGTGTAATATTTTCCGGATAATCGTAACTGACATAATATTCTCGTGACATATATTTGCTGTCTAAACAAAAGATAATGCTGCGGCATTCTCTGATTAGATCGCCTCGGAATTATTGTAAAATGATTATAGAAATTAGAATATTTCGATTTTGATAATTCGATCAAATCGTCCTCAACTAATTTATTTTCGAAATCGTTTAGGAACCGTTTCTTATTAGAGTTTAAGAAACATACGCAAGATAATTTCCGAAAGTCAATGTTGATATATTCAAACATCTTTTCAACTTGAGAAATCCAATTATACCTCATGTCTACAATCTCTAATGAGTTTAGTCTTAGATAGCATAATTTAGGGTACCTATTATTACCCATGGATAGTAACTTTTGCAACCACGATAGAGTTAAATTAAATATTTTGTAAATAATTTTGACACAACCGGTTTCTAATCTTATTATGTAATCTGGTGTATTCATTGGTAGTGAAAGAAGTTTTTTAAAAAATTGTACTTGTACTCTTTCTAAATCATAACCATAACGAAGACCCCAGACCGGTGATGCAAACAATAATGAATTTATAATTATGGATTCAAACAGTTGCATTCTTGATTCCCAAGAGTTTGTTTTGGATTTTGCCAGTAAATTCGAAACACTACCAATCGCCATTTTCGCTTTGTTAGTAGTAACTTCAGTCATTCCATGATATATACCCGTAGAAGAAAATAACATCCCTAAATATGTATATTTGTTGACGACTTCGACGTTTATGTTGTTGAAGAAAAATATATTTTGGAATTCCTTATAATTACCACCTTTTCTGAAGCAGATAATTTTGGTTTTGTTTACATTAATTTTTAAGTTGTTTATAATGGCATACGTTTCGAGTAGTTTCAGAATCTTTTGGAGCTTAATTTCTGAATCTGCAAATAACACCAAATCATCAGCATATAAAAGCATTAGAATGTCGACAACATTGTCCAAATTTATTCCAACTATACCGTTGTCACGAAAGAATTGTTCAATGTCTGAGAGAAAAATGTTAAATAATAATGGACTCAATGACTCGCCTTGCAGTACTCCTTCAGTAATATTAATTTTATCGGATAGTTCTCCGTTTACCTTAACCTGCATAATCGCTCTGTCGTAAATTTTTTTAAATTCTAATGAGTTTTGCGCTAATTCCAAACAGAAAAAGTTTTTGCCATAGCGAGTTATGATTAATAGAATCAAAAGCGCGTTTAAAATCAACAAAAAGAACAAATATTTTTCTCTGTTTCAGTCTTAAATATAATTGAACTAGTGAGTTTAAAGTGAATATATTATCCATGCAACTTCTCTTTTTCTAAACCCGCTTTGTGATTCCGGTATAATGGGAGTATTATTACACCAATGTTCGAGGCGATCCTTAATAATCGTAGTAAATATTTTAGAGATACAGTTTGTTAAAGCAATGCCTAGATAATTTGACGGATCCACCTTGGACCCTTTTTATGCAGCATTGTGGTGATGACTTTAGACCAACATGTAGGAACATTTTCCTTATCTAGGATTTTGTTGAACAAACTGCACAAATATAAGCGCCAGTTGTTGGGTAAATATTTGAAAAATCCGTACGATAAGCTATCACACCCTGCCGACTTGTTAATTTTAAGATTATTTAAAAGCTTATTAAGTTCATGAAGTTGTATAGTCAAAGTAAGCAAAGAATCACCCACATAAAAAAAAATACTATTATTACTCTCTGGGGTAGTAAATGTTTGAATAAAATATTTCCCACTCACGAAGCGAAATAACATTGTTACTGTAATAAGAACCACGAAATTGATTAATTGTTTTCCAAAACACTGATTGATTTTTGCAATTACTTACCTTTAGAATAGTTTCCTTTTCATATGCTTTTTTTTAAACCTAAAATTTTCTTGAATTGCTTCTTGGCATTAAAATAATCCATTTTGAATTCAGGATTAAAATTATTTTGTTTAAATAACTTTAAAGACAACTTTAAATGTTTTTTGATGTAACGCATTCAGAATCAAACCACGGATTCCTAAATTGTCTTGTTCTTTTTCCTTCGTATTTCCTACTTAACTTTAGCTTATTTGCTGCTTTGTAAATTGAGTTGACAAGATTATAATAACTATCTTCAACATTTTCACAAGGGACTACTTTATTTGAGTATGCCATAAATTCAGTATACTCGAGTGTCAACATTTCATTCCATTGTAAAGTATTAGTGGTTATAAATGGCTTGATTTTATCTTGTGTTTTATCGAGAATGACTGAAGCGTTAATTAACAATGCAACTGAAAATGATCAGAGTAAGGAATATGATTCATCACTTGTAAATCCTCTATAAACTGTAAACTTGAGTGATTACAAAAACAAGGTCACCTAAGCTACTTCCCTGGAACTCATAAATGTAAATTGAGCAGGGTTGTCCCCCTGACTTCTACCATTTACATTAACAAACGCATTGCTCGACATAAAATCCAGTAAAACTCTACCTCTACTATTTACAACGTCATCAAGACTAGTTCTAACATTATGTAAATTAGTGTTCATAAACAGATTGCTATCAACATTTTCTCAAATGAAAGTTCTCTTTGTTCTAATTTCGAATATACATATAATTTCTTGGCATTTTATTCAGCCACTTTCAACATATTTGAGTTTATAACTTATTTTTCCTGGAGATCAAGTTGCCTTAAAAACGTCGACGCTTATTGATTCGAAATCAGAACAAAAAAAAGATCTTTTATACAAGAAAATAATATACAGGGTGTTTTATTTAAAAAAACATAACTCTAATAATTTTTACAATGTTGTGAAGTCGATTTTTATTTTCTCTATTACCAAAAGGTACTAGTTAAAAAACCTAAAACTTTTGTATTTAAAGTTTTTTTCTATAACTCATAATAAGAGCTGTAGGTGGGAGTCAAAATATAATAAATAACCCTATACAAGATGAGTTTTTTTTAATAGTTTTAAATGGAAATTACCCTTTCGATATAAGATAGAGAAAATTTGATGTCGATTGATTATTTATAAACGTATTCAAAATCGGAAGAAACGTTCTTTAGACAATTTTTTAATTAAAATTCGTTGCTTATATGAGATAAATTTTATCGTCTATAATTTAAAACATAACATAAACAGTGTTTTTTAAATACAAATTGTAGTTGGCCATGGCACTGATGAAAATAATTAATTTTTTTGCTTTTTAAAAATAAATGGTTTAATGACGTTTAATTGAATAATAATAGTTTTATTTACGTTTGATAATTTTGACACAGCAGATAAAACATTAGTAAACTCAGAATAATAATGATCTACATAATTTTTCAACTTGTTAACCGTTCATTTCAATATACACCGCCCACTATCTTGTTGCATTTATGGTATTTAAAACATGTATTGTTACATCAATGTTTTGATGTTTGTTACGGTCTAAAATACTCGAGTTACGCGTTGCGACGAGAATCAAATTTACAGCGTACGAAACGAATTTACCTATTGGTGGATCGGAATTTTAGGAATTTTAATCGAAACGACGGGACGACATCTTGGAACTTTTTCTTCATTTGGGCGATTGGCGGTGATGTACGAAGCTAAAAACTACATATAAAATTTCAATGTAACTTCAATAATTGCACGATAAATTAGTGTGGATATCCGACCGATTATGACGTAAGTGGTTCTCTTTGCTATTTCTCTGGTTAATTTAGTGGTTGTATTAATTGATAATTACAACATATTGCTTTAGCACGTGTCTGGACCTTCTATTCTACTCATAATTGACTGTCTGGATAAAGTCTGCGGGCGCTGTAACAAACAATCGGGAATCTTTTGTTGCACAAAACGTGCCTGCGATCGCGCTGTCGTTGACCTCAAAAATACACGGCCAAACCAACTTCAGCGGTTGGGAGTCAAGTGTAACGATAATTTTGTTTGTTAGTTCGTGTTGTTATAACATTTTTAAGCGCACTGCTTTTTCGGAAATTTTTAAATTGTTGTAGCGGTCACTAGAGGTAGTGACGCTGCATTTTTCGTGCAATTTTGGCCGTTATCAAAAATTGAATTTTAGTCCGCTTTCAAAAACGTTTTTCGTTTTCCGTTCTTGTTCGACACGCCATACGAGTAACATAGCACGACAAAATTTCTAAAGGTACTTCATTTATGCCAGCATATATTATTTTGCGTTGCGGTGTGAACAAAAATATGTTTTTAATATCGTTTTGGCTTATTTAGTGCTTTTAATGCAAAGAAATCGTAAGTAATAGAAATTTGCGTTTTAAACGCGCATTTACGTTATCTTAATTTGTAGCCTCGTTGAATTGACGTAGAAAATCTGACAGACGAGGGATTTAATTGCTTATTGCTGAAATTGGATTTCGATCCTCCATTTTGTTTCCTCCCCTTTTGGGTCCCTTTCTGGAAGCAAGGCTATTTCTGGGCGTTCATCTGTAGTCACATTTTATCTACCGCTGCCGACTACAGAAGCAGATGGAGACCGAGTATCCGTGCTACTGGATATCAGATAAGTGTTCTCGACTTTTTGTACTATTATTTTCGCGTCCTATTTGCTACTTCTTAAAATAACCAAACAAGAGAACCTGATAATTGATGCTAAATTTTGTACATCTGTTTTCGATAAGCGAACGCGTTATTGACCAATTCAATTTATCGAAGACGCGTGGAACGAGTGTTTGTGTGCTTTCGATATTACGGTTATCGGTTTGCGTACGAACCTGCGCTTCTCTTACGACTATAAAATTAATTTAATCGTCCACCATAGTTTTAGCTTATATCTAATTACTTGTATATGCGTCGTTTATTTTTTTCCGTATGCTCCTGTGTTTTATGTTATTTAAAGAAAAAACCGAAATGCGCTAACTCGTACTACGATTTGTGCATGGAATTTTATCACGGTGTACGGCCAAGTAGATTTCACTTTTTGTACTTGAATTTATATATTGAATGTAACAAGTTAATATACGAGTAGGAATTGTACTTTGATTTCTGCGTTTCATTCCGATTTTTAGCTAGAAATTTTACTAAAAAGTGTGGCGCTCCCTAATTTCGGATATTTGCGCTCCCATTCCATTTTTTTTGTGTACCACCCACGAAACCGGAAGAGCTAAAGTCGGGCTGACTAACTTTTGGTTGAGGAGCGGTATTCGAATTAGATAATTAATTTTTTTTTGTTATCGAAAGATTGGCTAAATTTTCTTTAAGATTTTATCGGAACTTGTTAAGCAGTACCCGTAGTGTACGATTTCTCAGTTAAAATTATTTATTCTTTTCTTTTGGGTTTTACGGGGAAAAATTTGCGTAACAAAAACGTGGCAGCCCAACTCGAGGCTCGAGCTGAATGCTTTCTGTTCTCAATTAATTGCGGAGTAAACCAATTATTTTGCGCTTAATTACTTATTTGATTTTTGTACTGATACTATTTTATTGTGTGGGTTTGCTAACTTCGAAGAATTTGGACACGTGTGAGTTACTTAATCGCCTGTATATATTTTTTATTTTTCTATTTCATTTTTTCGCTTTTGTCCAGAAGTCTTCGGGGTAGTTTATATTATTTTAGTGGCTGAGAAATTATTCAGCAATAATAATTTTTTTTGTGTGTGAACTTTGGTGGACATTATCAAGGTTTGATCTTAGTTTAAATCATTTACCTAAAAGATACGATTACACTTATCTTTGACGGGTCGGAATTTTTTTTCTTTCTCTCGTGCTTTAATTAATTTTTTTCTATTTTGGTATTTTCTCTTTTACTTATTTAGTTTACTTTAGCAATATGTGGAAACTTCACGTAAATGCTTTAGTAAAAACTGAACTTGTATACGAATTAATTTCGCGAAATTATCAGGCGGAGGATACGGTTGAACTGCTACGCAAGTCGGTTCGTAGTGCCTTGAGGTTGGAACAAAACCAAACCTTGCCTACTATTTCAGTAACTTCCCGTTTGCGGAAGATCAGGTAGCAATTGAGGCGGCGATTAAAGAGCTTCAAACTACTTTAAAAAGTTTGATGGCGTTTCTTCTTCACCCGTTTTCAGACGTGTTAGTTCTTTGTATGTTCATATTGAGCGACGATGCCTGAGGATGAGTGTTACTACTGACGACGAAACGAAACAGCAAAGACAATGGATGCTGAAATTGACTAACCTTAAACAGGACTACAATACTAAAATAAAGCAGTCGAAACCAGGTCCTTCAGTCGTTACTTTTACTTCTTCCAGTCCGAAAGCTGCTAGTGCTAATGTGGTCAATGAACTTCTTTCACTTTCTTCGTCGGACTCCGAACCCGAAATTAACCCAGCACTATCTAATGCTTCGATCGTACCCGTCCTTAAGCCCCTCTTTTTGTCTAAATGGAATGTAACTTTCTCGGGTGATAGTTCAATATCTCTTACCGACTTTCTAATTCGCGTGGAGGAATTGTGTATAGCTAGAAGCGTTACTAATCAGCAACTTTTGCTGCTGTACCAGAATTGTTAACTGGAAAAGCCTTACTTCTCTTTCGTGTTAATCGAGATTCATTGCACTCTTGGCGTGATGTAGTTGCTCTTCTGAGGTCGGAGTTCTTACCGTTGGATTACGATGAACGGCTGTTAAGTGAAATCAAAGCAAGGACAATGGGAGCTGATGAAACCATTGGAGGGTATGCCACCGTCATGCAAAGCCTTTTTCAGAAGCTTACTGAGCCTCTGTCCGAAACTAAACAACTGACGATCGTCCGACGAAATCTTACTCCATTTTACCAATCCGCCATAGGTCTGACGAAAATTGACAACGTCTCTCAGCTTGTCGTTATGGGGAAACAACTTGAACTTAACAAATGGTCCATCGACAACTACAAACCACCACCTTCTCGTAGGACTACGAAATTACTGGAACCTTCGCTGGCTTACATTTCTGACTCTAGTTCTACTTCTACTTCTGATTTGCCGACGTCCTCTTGTGGTATCGATGTTTCTACAGCTGCAGTTGCAGGGTCGTGGCATACTCCAGGACGCCCCCCTATCACTTGTTGGAATTGTAAGGGAAAAGGACACACTTCTCCGCAGTGCACCCAACCGCAGGTCCTCCATTGTTATGGTTGTGGAGAACATGGTGTAACTACGCGAAATTGTATCAAGTGTAAGCGTTCGGGAAACTAATCTTGAGCCTACGGACCGAGTCGTGGACTCTTCTGTTACGACAATCTCGGATACTCCTTTTTTTGGTTTAGGTGAGCAACAACGTGTTCTTCTTAACTATGTGCTCGCTAATCTGCATGGTAATGAACTTCCTTATCTTAAGGTTCAAATATTTGGGCAACTTTTCTACGGTTTATTGGATTCAGGAGCAACCAGAACTATACTCGGAGGATCGGGCTGGGACATTCTCAGACCGTTAGGGTTTTCCCTTTCTCCGTTTTCCGCTTCCTTTTGTAGTGTTGCTAATGGCGTTCGATGCAACATTCTAGGAGTCGTGACACTACCTATTATGGTGGAAAATAAATCTAAAACTTTTGAAGTATTGGTGATACCGGAGGTTACTCATCAACTAATTCTGGGTGTCGACTTTTGGGTTGCAATGAACGTGGTACCAAATCTCAGGGATGGACATTGGAAATTTGGAGATATAAGTGTGAATAGTTTGTCGAGTTCTCACGTCGTTTCTCACTCTGAGTTATCTTCTTCACAAGTCACTTTACTTCATAATTTTCTTGATAAGACCTTTAATACTGTCCCTTCCACTCTAGGCTGTACTTCATTGGTGAAACACCAAATACGGACGACAGCCGAACCGATCAAGCAGAGATATTATCCGTTGTCTCCGGCTCTGCAGGCCATCGTAAACCAAGAACTTGACTCTATGCTACAACTAGGAGTAGTAGAACCGTCGAACAGTCCCTGGTCGTCACCTATCGTCATGGTCAAGAAAAGGATAGTACCTATCGGTTCTGTGTAGACTTCCGGAAGGTCAACGAAGTGACTCAAAAAGATAGCTATCCCATTCCCTATATCTCCTCAATTCTCGATAGATTGCGAGATGCTAAGTTTCTTTCATCGCTGGACATACGGTCAGCGTACTGGCAAATTCCTTTGTCGGAGGATTCTAAAGCAATCACCGCTTTCACAGTGCCAAACAGGGGTTTGTTTCAGTTCACCCGGATGCCTTTCGGATTACATAACTCTCCGGCGACATTTCAACGGTTGATTGATAGGGTCTTGGGTGTTGATCTGGAACCTTTTGTTTTGCTTACCTGGATGATGTGATCATTGCCACTCCGACTTTCGAACAACATCTAGACGTACTTCTGAAGATCTATAACCGTTTACTTTCAGCTGGTCTAACTATCCGTGCAGACAAGTGTAAGTTCTGTTTATCTGAGCTGCGTTATCTAGGATACGTGGTAAATCGAAACGGTTTGTTGGTCGACCCCGACAAGGTATCAGCCGTATTGGCTATTCCCACTCCAACTAAGGCTACCGACATTCGACGATTTATTGGGATGGTGAGTTGGTATAGGCGATTTATTCCAGATTTCTCTTCACTTTCTGCTCCACTGACTCAGTTAACTAAGAAAACGTTTCCTTTGTGTGGTCGCTCGATTGTCAGAACGCTTTTCTAACGTTGAAGGAACGTTTGGTTTCTGCGCCTGTCCTTTCTTGTCCTGATTTTTCTCTGCCTTTCACCATTCAGACGGACGCTTCGGATTTTGGACTTGGAGCTATACTGAGTCAACGAGCGGAGGAGAGTGAAAAAGTAATTTGTTATCTTAGCCGGTCCCTAACCAAGGCCGAACGAAACTATTCCACGACGGAGAAGGAGCTGCTCGCATTGCTATGGGCCATTGAAAAGCTTCGCCCGTACGTCGAAGGATCTCATTTTACGGTGATTACCGATCACCACTCCTTGGTATGGCTTAACAAACTACAGAATCCGTCAGGAAGACTAGCTCGTTGGACACTAAGGTTACAACAATATGACTTTTCCATCATACATAGAAAAGGCAAAGACCACGTTGTTCCTGACATGCTATCGCGCTCCGTACCAGTTCTTAATTTCATGGATACTACCGACGTTCTCTCTAATGTAACTATTACTCTTCCTACTAGCGATACTTGGTATAATAATATGGTTAATCGCATACTTTCTTCTTCTACGAAACGGTTTTCAGTATGGTCTGTGGTGAACAATGTTCTTTATCGGCGTGTTAAAGCTCCTTTGAAAGAAAAGGATGTTTGGAAAGTTGTAGTTCCATCCGAACAGCGGACGAAAATCATACGTGATCATCATGATCCGCCTGTATCTGGACATTGCGGAATTTTTAAGACAACAGCCCGCATCATGCAACGGTATTACTGGCCTAAACTGCGCGCTGATGTGGCAGCGTACATCCGACGTTGTTCAGTCTGTGCTGAGCATAAAGTGGAACAAACCGGTTCTCCAAGTTATTTTACTCCTCGAGCTAAGCCTACTCGCCCATGGCAGGTATTGTGTTGCGATCTGATTGGACCGTTGCCCCGCTCCACTAAAGGACATTGCTATATTTTTGTGGTGGCCGACTGTTTCACAAAGTTTCCGCTTTTCTTTCCTTTACGTACGGCTACGGCGTCTGCGGTCACTAAGCTTATGGAAGAACAAGTTTTCCTACTCTTTGGTGCGCCACAGTATCTCATTACGGATAATGGCGTTCAGTTTCGAAGCCGAGATTTTACCAAGCTCTGCACAGCTTACTGTACGAAGATCTTGTATACTGCTCGTTATCATCCAAGAGCCAATCCGGCCGAACGAATTAATCGCGTTCTAAAGACTATGCTATCCTCTTACATCAAGACCAATCATCGCCACTGGGATGTAAATCTGGCTAAGGTAGGATGTGCCATTCGCACTGCTAAACATGAGATAACGGAGTGTACCCCTTTCTTTGCGATGTTCGGTAGGGAACATGTGGCAAACGGACAAATTTTCTCACAAGAGTTTCAGTCAGGAAAACTTCTCGAAGATCAGACGGAAAATTTAAGTAGATACGAGAAAATACGTCAACACATTCTGGAGAAATTGTCCAAGGCTTACGACCGTTACCGTCACAAATACAATCTGCGCAGTCGACACGTAAAATACCAACTAGGAGATATGGTTTGGAAGAGGAATTACTGCTTATCTTCTGCTGCAAATTCCTTTAATGCCAAGCTCGCTCCAAAATTCACGGGCCGCACCGTATAAAAGCTGTTATGTCTCCGTGGACGTATGAGCTAGAGGACGTACTAGGAACTTCGTTGGGAATCTGGCATGTTAAGGATATAAAACCGGCGTATACTGAACCGGGACTTCTTGATCCTGCTAGTCATGAAAACCCTCAGAGCACTAATATCTCCCTTCTCTATCCTCGACGTCGAAAACGACGAAGACTATGTTGATACTTGACGGACTGACTTAACCACGACACGATATGGCTATATTACGGTTGAATCTACACTACTAATCTGGGATTATTCTATTTATTTTTTTCTTTCTTTTTTTTTATTTTTTGGGTGTTTCTTTGCTGCATAAGGATGTGTGTAGTGACTGGTTAGTTTTCTTCCCTATTAAGGGATATACGACAAATGTCGACTTGGTAATCAGCGCTAATTTTGTGGTTAGGTCCCTGTACTTTTGCTTTCTTTATTGAGAAACCGGTGGTTTCATTTATTTTGGGTTTGTTTGGGGAATTTTGGTGACCTAACCGACCGTCTTTCTCTAGACGACTTTTTGCACATCCAGGCCGAATGGCTTCTCGAGCTGTCGCTCGGGTTAATTTTTTTTTCATTTTCGGGTGGTTGGTTGGGCTTTTGACAAAGGGATGGTGACTTTCTCCGTTGGCTATACCATCAAGTCAACCTTGTTGCGTGTTTGGTTTTGTCTTTAGTGGGTTATCTATAAGGGGGATTATATTAGACCATAGGGTTGGGGTTGGGTATCTTTAATTCAGGGTTTTAGCTGTTCTATCCTTTTCTTTTTATTCATACTTTCATGCATTTTTTTGGTACTACGAACAAACTTTCGGGTTGTCGTACCTCGTGGGTTCGGTGGGTTTTCTGCCTTGGTGCGTTTCCGCTGTATAGCGACTTTTCCACTTTACCCCATTTATGTTGGTGTTTCTTTCTCTCTTGGAAGTTCTATTGATTTTCATTCTTACTGTACGAGAGACACCATTCCGCGAAAGCGACTTTTGTTGTACGTTAAACAGCTCAAAGTTTGTGTTGGAGCACGCGATCTCTATTTTTCGAGTTATTTGTTTCGCTCTACTCGAGCTCTACCTCTAGTTAGGGGAGTTTTGTAACGATAATTTTGTTTGTTAGTTCGTGTTGTTATAACATTTTTAAGCGCACTGCTTTTCGGAAATTTTAAATTGTTGTAGCGGTCACTAGAGGTAGTGACGCTGCATTTTTCGTGCAATTTTGGCCGTTATCAAAAATTGAATTTTAGTCCGCTTTCAAAACGTTTTTCGTTTTCCGTTCTTGTTCGACACGCCATACGAGTAACATAGCACGACAAAATTTCTAAAGGTACTTCATTTATGCCAGCATATATTATTTTGCGTTGCGGTGTGAACAAAAATATGTTTTTAATATCGTTTTGGCTTATTTAGTGCTTTTAATGCAAAGAAATCGTAAGTAATAGAAATTTGCGTTTTAAACGCGCATTTACGTTATCTTAATTTGTAGCCTCGTTGAATTGACGTAGAAAATCTGACAGACGAGGGATTTAATTGCTTATTGCTGAAATTGGATTTCGATCCTCCATTTTGTTTCCTCCCTTTTGGGTCCCTTTCTGGAAGCAAGGCTATTTCTGGGCGTTCATCTGTAGTCACATTTTATCTACCGCTGCCGACTACAGAAGCAGATGGAGACCGAGTATCCGTGCTACTGGATATCAGATAAGTGTTCTCGACTTTTTGTACTATTATTTTCGCGTCCTATTTGCTACTTCTTAAAATAACCAAACAAGAGAACCTGATAATTGATGCTAAATTTTGTACATCTGTTTTCGATAAGCGAACGCGTTATTGACCAATTCAATTTATCGAAGACGCGTGGAACGAGTGTTTGTGTGCTTTCGATATTACGGTTATCGGTTTGCGTACGAACCTGCGCTTCTCTTACGACTATAAAATTAATTTAATCGTCCACCATAGTTTTAGCTTATATCTAATTACTTGTATATGCGTCGTTTATTTTTTTCCGTATGCTCCTGTGTTTTATGTTATTTAAAAAAAGAAAAAAAAAAACCGAAATGCGCTAACTCGTACTACGATTTGTGCATGGAATTTTATCACGGTTTACGGCCAAGTAGATTTCACTTTTTGTACTTGAATTTATATATTGAATGTAACAAGTTAATATACGAGTAGGAATTGTACTTTGATTTCTGCGTTTCATTCCGATTTTTAGCTAGAAATTTTACTAAAAAGTGTGGCGCTCCCTAATTTCGGATATTTGCGCTCCCATTCCATTTTTTTTTGTGTACCACCCACGAAACCGGAAGAGCTAAAGTCGGGCTGACTAACTTTTGGTTGAGGAGCGGTATTCGAATTAGATAATTAATTTTTTTTTTGTTATCGAAAGATTGGCTAAATTTTCTTTAAGATTTTATCGGAACTTGTTAAGCAGTACCCGTAGTGTACGATTTCTCAGTTAAAATTATTTATTCTTTTCTTTTTGGGTTTTACGGGGAAAAATTTGCGTAACACAAGCACAAGGCTCACCTGCTATTACAAAGGCAACAGCCTGCTTCCAGAGCTGTGTCGTCTATTTCTTCTCAGAGAAATCCTACTGATCTTTGGTTAACTGTCAACTGGCTGTCGTTAGCAAGGACTTTCCTTATCAAAACTACATGCATCAGTATACAGCTAAGTTATCGTTGTAAGGAACCAATTCATTATGCATCTGTTCGAAACTTAAATACACGCGACATCAAGCTGTTGTATCTTTAGTGTTTAAGCAAATTGATATTCGGGGTAGTCTCCATCCATTGACACTCGTTGTTGTTGGCACTAACTCCCTCAGAGTCATTATTGTGGGGTAAGCTAAAACAAAAGGCCTTTTGGATTGGCGGGAGCTACATTCCGTACTAGAACGTGTGTAATGACTAGTTTTTAAGTTCATCGTATGTACGTGACGTGTGTACGTTGAGTTTCCTTAATCACCAATCTTAAATTGGTACGCTACTTTTAGTTTAGGGTTAATAAACAAAAAACTTAACTGAATTGCAACATATGTGAACGCGAATTATAACTAATTTCATGCGACAGAATCGTTCATTTCTCCTAGATTCTTTGAATATTCTTTTTTAAATTGTGTGTGCTATATTTATATGTCTTTGGTCTCTCTTTGATTTGTGTTTGTTGTAGCGTCTTAGTAAAACCTAGTGAATTCCTGTTGATTGGTTTTATTTCTCTCCGTTACCCAGCAGGTGGCGTCTCGTTACGCAGCAGTTATTTCTTTTAGTTCTCCCAAGGACCTTCCCCATCTCACCGATTTAGCCGAACACTGCTGTGCTAACGCTTATAAATACGGAATCTCCCACAAATTTAGTACGCTATTTCGAGCCAAATATTGTTCTTTCTTTTTTTAGGTTGCGTAAGCTAGAGCCGTCACTTTATTTTTATCTCTTATTATTTGTGAACTGCAACCGTTACATGTTTCGTGCACAGCGACACCTCGGAAAATATTGGATTTAGAAAATAACTTTCAGAATAAACATTGTATAGACCAATGAGCTACACATTTAAAAATAATTTTTGTTTATAAAGGATGTCCCATAAAAACGCGACATGTTTTTTTAAATAGAACTACCCAATTTTTATTGCAAATTTGGATTTCTTAGACAATTATTTTATTTTTTCCGTAAAAATTTAATAACTTAGTTATCCTGGATTTTATCCAACTGCGATTTTGCAACTTCATTATGCTAACTAAAACTAGTTTTTCACCTTTCAAACCTTGCATAAGTTTTGAATGATCAATTATTTAAGTTGAACTCCCTAAATTCATTAATAACTTGATTTTATTAATTTATTATGTGTTGTTGAACGTAGAATTTTATAAGCATTATAATGATAAGGTTTTAGGTATCTAACTCTTAGGGATTTTTGCAAGAGTTAGATCTTTACAATTTTATCATTAGCAACCTTATGAAATTCTACGTCTAACGATACATAAAAAATTACATGGCGGCATTTTGAAAAAAATTACGATGAATTTAGGGAGTTCAATTTAAATAATTGATTACTCAAAACTTAGCAAGGTTGGAAAGTTGAACAATTAGCTGTAGTTAGCACATGCAATGCATAATAAAGCTGCAAAAGCGCAATTAGATAAATTTCAGGTTAACCACGTTATTTTATTTTTTCGAAACGTCAATTTTTCCGAAAAAAATAAAATAAATAAAAATTACCTTAAAATTGCCCAGAAATCCAAAGTTTTAATAAAATATTAATTGTCTCATTAAAAAACAAAACTATGGTTTGTCGTGCTTTTATGAAACACCCTGCATAAATGTAAATAATTTTTAAATGCGCAGCTCACTGATGTACACAATTTTCATTAAAAACTTTTTTTTTAACCTAATATTTTCTTAAATATAAACCCGTGCACGCACTAATCGCCCACCCTGTATATAATATCCTTAAAAATTGCTAAAGAAAATAATGTTAAACAATAAGATTTGGGAATTGAATCGGCCAACAAAAGTTCCCATCCACAAGTTAGGATACTTTAATGATAAATAATCTGTTACTGATCGATAATTGTAGACCAGAAATATTATATTATTGCTTTGATGCTGCTGCAATGGAATATTACCCAGAAATTCTCTACATGAGTCCGAAGAATGTCTTCTAGAATTTAGTGTCCCTGTTTTCTTCGTGTACTGTAACATGATTATTAAAATCATTCCAAAAAACATAAATTGTGGATGTTAAAAATTCCACTATTGTTAAACCTATGAAGCAAGATAAATTTATGTATTTAGTACGCACTATCGTCGTTCCTTCCACTAATTACGAGCGACGTCAACTTTCGGCAGAACATCCCGAGATAACGGATTTGACGTTGAGAGTTGTTTTAAAAGTTCATGCGTGGGCTAGAACGAAAACCGGCCTAATATACGGAAAAAAACGAAAAATTTTAATTTTGATGTTGATTTTTTGCATTTTACGGCTTCCGAATCAAAAATATTTACAATTTTTTGTCGCCCCGTTTAGAAAATGTTGTTTTACTCAAGAATCGAACGCTTTCGTGGGCTATGCAGGTTTTTTAAAAAAAATTCCAACTAATTATTCGTCTAAACGGACCGCGATTTTTGAAAAAAAATGTTGATCACCACAATTTGTCTGAGATGTTGGTATGTTTTAATCAAGTTAAAACTGATGTATTAAACCGGTTTAAAAACGGTGGTTTTTGAATCGGTTTGGAAACCGCGGTTTGTTAAATCGGTTTATAAACCATGGTTTTTCAAACGGTTTTTAACAACTCGGTTTTTTGTACCGGTTTATCGATATACCATCTTTTGTAAATCCGATTAGGCGGTTATCTTTTTTGACGGTTTCTGCCACCACTACAAAATACACCACATACTTTTTTGTCTAACTTAAGTGGAATACAGAGTAGCAGTGCGCCATCGCTAAACCATGCATTATAAGTACCATCAAATTATTAAATTAATTTTAAATATTTAAAAAAACGTAATGTTTTATGAAAGACAAACCTTGGAGCTTTGTCGCTGTAGTATTACTTTCAAAATGTTTCTTTTTGTTTCTTTTATGTTTAAGTTTGTACATTTTATAACATTTTTAACACCATGATTTTAATAAGAATAAATACAAAATCAAAATTCTACCACAACAACGACAAAGTCCATTCTTATATTTACCAATTTAAATCAAAACATTGCTAATAACTTCAAAATTTGAACCAATTTTATAGGTACTTTAAGACCATTCGATGCATTAAAATGTTTACTGATAGTGCATGATTTAGCGACGGCGCACGTATTCGCCTTAACCGAAACACTTTATAACAAACAGTTCTTTTTGAGCAGACTGTCGATTTAACAATTTTATAATGCTTACAAATAACCAACAAATTATATTCACTATTAAATTTAAATTAAGTTTAAGAGGGTTTATTTACAAAAATGAAAATAATTATTTTCCTTAAATAAAATGTAGATTTGTTGTAGAAAGTTGTATATAAATTTGGAATAAACATTTACTATAAATTTTTATGTTAATAAATTTCGTTTCTACATTTTTCTGTGCAATAAACATGACTTAACAAATAACATTAATTAATTAATTGAAATCAAACAAACACTAGAGATACATTTATTAATTCAAACTAGTTATTGATTAAAAAAATAAAAACTTCGCAAATCTTTAAATTATAAAATTTTTCGTCATAAGTTTTTTATTTAAACAATAAAATTTATTTATTTGAGCTTTTTTGTGAAACATTATATAACGCAATTATAAATTTTGTCCCAAATTTTATGATCACATTTGTGCATATATTTATGAATAGATCGAACATACGCATACGAACAAGAAATTAACTTTTTGAATCATTACTACATTTAAACGCACTCTTATATCATCCTGAGAACACAAATGTATCACAAAAATTAAATTATTAGCTAATCTAACTACAAACTAAATGTGGTATGGATTACATAAAAAATGAAAAATTGCTCCCATTTGCGCCATAGTTTGCAGATGTAATTAGGCTTACCTCCCTAAAGCAGAAGACTCTTTAATATTTATTGCTATCTAAACTTATTACACACGCATAACAGCGTCATTTACAAATAATCGTTACTTTGCATAATTAAAAAAAATTAATTTGGGTATTAAATTATTGTATATTTTAAACTTCTGCTTAACATTTAGAAAGATTAATTATATATTCAAAACACCATGAGTAACAATGTAATCAAAATGTAACTGTGCATAATCTTGGTATTAGAATATTCCATTTATTTAAATATTAAACAAAGTTATGACAGTGGCGGAAAATAAATAACGGTACACGTTTGCCTCATATTTCATTGAGCATACGTGTTGGTAACATTAAAGTGCTTCGCCAATTTACTTTCTCCAAAAAATAACGTTTGTTTATAAAACAATTTATATTAGCAATTTTGCATGTTAGTCTATTTAAAATATATATTATTAATCAACTAAAACATTTATTAATTTAATTTAACTTATATTATCAAATGCTGTTTTTTAAATTTAATTAAAAATGCTGTATATTACACTAATAGTTTGATAAATAATACTTGCACAACAACATTACTATATGGTAATAATATACTTACTTAGTACTTAGTTTGTATTCAAATGACTAGGAATTTGCATACATCTAATAGGGAATGCCACATGTAACTAAGGAACTAGATAATGCGTTTATTCGTGTGATCATCTAGTACGAACGCTGATATGAACAGTGTTAACAGATTAAAAATATTATTATGTACTAACCGTAACTTCCGTAATTATTTTAATTAACCTAATTACATTTTAATTTAATTCGATTTTTTTTCCTTGATCAATTTAATTTTTATGTTAGGTAGGTATCTTTAAAATTTACACCATTAAGTAAATACAATTTTTCTGTAATGGTTAAATAATAGCAATAAATCATTCTCTTCCTACTTGTTGTGAGTGCGTCTAGGGTATTACAATGCTCTAAACACACAGGTGTAATAGGGGAAGTAGCGTATATAGCATATATTATTTTATGACATGTAGGTATATAAGTGCGTTCTACCGTATTTTGTAGTGAAATGACTAAATGAAAAATGTATAAGTGTTGGAGATAAACTAATTTATGACAAAAATAAAATATCGGTGTTGGTCAAACAACAATTTTTGCAATTAATAATACGTTTTAAAGAAATTTCAAATTGTAGATAGAAATATTAAATGTACCAAAATCTTCGTTTAATTAAGAAAGTAATTTGATTAAAAATATAGTTTTTATTAAACATTATCGTTCTTAACTTTTATAACTTAAATGACTATTTCATTTATCTGTTTGTGTAATGTTAACAATTACTTTGTTGTTATAGCGATAATTTACTAGTACAGTTGCATTACAATTTATAGTGAGTGTTTCTAACTTTTTTTTAGATGAAAGCAGAAATACAAATTTTCCAACCAAAGTGAATTTGATCGACAGTGTAATAGTGCAGAATTTAAAAAATTTTTACACATAAGAAATCCAGTGCATGAGGTTGTACCAAATTATGTACCAGCTCACCCCGAATGAAAAAACACACAAAATATTAATAGCATATTACAAGAAACCATGTTTCGTTACGTGTTGCATACTAGATTTTTTCTAAGTTTGACAAAAACAGAGTAAACATTAAATTGAACGTACATGTAAATGCAGTACATTAACATCAAAGACTGCATAATTAAGTTTTTCTATATAAATATAAATAAAAAAAATTTTTGTATGAGATTTCTCAAAAATCTACACATAAACTTATAAAATTGCAATAATTAAAATGCTTGTAATGTACACTCATGAAATTTAAAACTTGGACACCACAATTTCTGTAAACAAAATTTTGCACATTGTGAAGCGGGCTTAAGGGTATCATTTCTAACAGCAGGGGTTATCTTATAGAAGGACTGTAGAATGAATCATTACACTAAGCACGTTTTAGAAAATAGGTAATTTACGTTGCTTACTTAATTTTTTCTTTAAAGAATATATTTGAAGGTATCGCTAATTAAACACCATAGCTCGATTAATTATCGAATCAAAATTTTGTTTAGGAAATGTTTACAAAATAAAATTAGAAATAATTTTGATTTAAAAACGTCTACAAGCAATAACTTTTAAATTAAATCAAAAACTAAACATGGTTATTTGGGTTGACTGATTATTACTTATTTTTAAATAAATCTAACCTACTAATTATTGTAAGTTATTAAAAAAAATCATTAAACTCTCTATTCATAATATTTAGTCCTTACAAAATGTATATTTTATGACGTTTCATTTTTTCTGTAGTTAATATAAAAAGTGAAAATAAAAACTAAGGCAATTCTTATTGTCAACGTATATATTTAGTTTTTGACAAGAATTTATTACATAATTATAATTAAGATACCAAGTTATAGTTTAAAATTAAATGAAAACGTTTTTTTTAAATAAAGGTATTACTATATAAATAAATATAAGAAATCAATAATGGGTGTGACCTCCATTATTATTGATACATTCTTGGAGGCGTCTGCTCATTGACGCTATCAAGGTATCAATATAATTAATATTAATCGTTTCCCATGCGGTATCAATGGCTGCAATTAGTGCATTACGGTTTACTGGTATAAAATTTGGCCCTTGTTGTCTTCGGATAACAGCAAGTATTCGAGCCCAAACATTTTCGATAATGTTAAAATCTGGGCTTTTTGCTGGCCAGGGTAACAGCTCCAAGTTATTTGCTTGTATCCAGTTGCGCACAACCTGCGAAGTATAGGGTCATCATATCCCGATAGTTAATTATCGAATGTTCCAAGAAAATATGTGTAAATAGTAAATGGAATCTACTAACGTAACGTTAAGTCGTTAATTATAGTTACATAACTCTCCTTTCATAAGATATAGTTCATATTAATATGCTTATTGTAAAGCTTCGTACACACCTGAACAACAAACCGAGGAACAAACAGAACAACGAACCGAACGGCAATCGGAACATTAATTTGGACGGTGCTACGTACGAATTTTAGAACAGATTCGCAAGTCCTGATTGTTCCACGAACGGTTTGCGGCGTTCCCGCAACTTGTCGGTTTTTCTCCGACATCAAAAAAATGCGCGCGAATGCGTTTGCAGGTTTGGACGAATCTAAACAAAACGGCGAACAAACTTATGCGGGAGAATTAAATTATTTATTTTTGTCCTCTTTTTGTGGGTTTGTTGTGTTTTAGGTAATATTATGGAGTTGACAGAAGAAAAATGTTTTAAATTAATCAGTGTTTAAGAATGCAAGAAAAAAATGATGTCCCTATTAGCATCATTTGGGCGGGAAATTTCCAAAATAAAAAAAGCGAAGTAAATTATAATTTTTACTCTTCTTTGTGCGTAAAAATTTGGTTGGCACTATCTTCTTGTTTTCCGCAATTTTCTTCTCAATAATAAATATATATGAACTGAAAACTACTGAAAATAATTATGGGAACAGCACAAACGTTCCGTTTGTTGTTCGGATTGTGGAAATCATAAAAGATCGTTTGTCGTTCTGTTTGACTTTCGGTTCGTTGTTATGTTTGTTGCTCGGTTTGTTGTTCAGGTGTGTACGAAGCTTTACAACTTAAGCAACAATTTTTGGCGAATAAAGATTAGTTTGTGATGTAATATTAGAAACACAAATTTATATCATATCAAATTTATGACAACTTAAAACCAAGAACGTGTATGTTATTGCTAAGAAATTATTAAGGAAAAGCGCAATTGCAGTGTAAATATTTATAATTAGATATTTTCGAAAGTTTATAAGTCCTCTATTGTAATCTTAATACTTAAAAGAAAATCCTGTCCATTAGCATTATAAGGAAATGGCTTTTACTTTATGAATAAGTTTCAATAACAATAGAATATCCTTGCTTGTTTAATTTACTTCCTTTGAGTCATATTGCTCTAAGGGTTGTTACATTGGTCATTAGAAGTATGTAATAAATAAACAATTACCTACTGTTTGAGAAGAGATAGTGTGAACCAATAAATAAAGTAAGAAATGTAAATTTCATTTTAGTTTAAAATTTCAAGTGTTGTGAAAATGCCACCTCATCTCGGTGCTGATTTGAAAGCGCGGATTGTTTCGGAATTAGCGGCGGACCGTAGCGTGCGTGAAATTTCACGTATGTTAGATATACCAAAAGCACCGTAGGGCATTACCGAGTAAAATGGAATCTTGAACACACTTTGGAAAGAGCCATCGGAAGTGGTAGACCTAAAGTATCTACACGTGCTCAAGATCTCGAGTTGTTTCATTACGTAACAGAACAACCATTTGCTACATACTCTAGGGCTATAGCAGATACACATTTTCCCGGATGCCGTATAACTGCACAAAAAGATTAAAGGAGATGGGAATAAAGAAGTATAATGCTGCTGCAAAAGAAGTTCTCAGTGACGAAAATATGAGACGTCGTCTGGAATTTGCAAGGCGATATGTGAACGAACCTTTGGAATTTTGGAATCGAGTGATTTTTAGCGACGAAAAAACGTTCAATAGCCGCAACGATGGACCACTAAAAGTTTTTAGAATGGAAGGAACTCGTTACGAAAATAATCACATATGTCCTAAAAAACGAAGTGGTTATTTTTCTGTGAATGTGTGGGGTTGGGTTAGCGCGCGGGGTCCAGGAGTTTGTTGGGCTATCGATGGACGTCTTGATTTTGCTGCGTATTTAGATATTTTGAAACTATTATGAAACCTTCAGTCGAAGTGTTTTATCCAGACGAAGATTATATTTTCCAACAAGTAAGTATTCTTATTTCACTATACTTTTTCCAAAAATTGTTCGGGATCTGTTGAATTAACATTTTCATAATGTATTTTTGTTGTTAAAGGACAACGCCCCTATTCATACTTCGCGGGTTGTGCGCAATTGGATACGAGAAAATAACTTGGAGCTGTTACCCTGGCCAGCAAAAGCCCAGATTTTAACATTATCGAAAATGTTTGGGCTCGAATACTTGCTGTTATCCGAAGACAACAAGGGCCAAATTTTATACCAGTAAACCGTAATGCACTAATTGCAGCCATTGATACCGCATGGGAAACGATTAATATTAATTATATTGATACCTTGATAGCGTCAATGAGCAGACGCCTCCAAGAATGTATCAATAATAATGGAGGTCACACCCATTATTGATTTCTTATATTTATTTATATAGTAATACCTTTATTTAAAAAAAAGTTTTCATTTAATTTTAAACTATAACTTGGTATCTTAATTATAATTATGTAATAAATTCTTGTCAAAAACTAAATATATACGTTGACAATAAGAATTGCCTTAGTTTTTATTTTCACTTTTTATATTAACTACAGAAAAAATGAAACGTCATAAAATATACATTTTGTAAGGACTAAATATTATGAATAGAGAGTTTAATGATTTTTTTAATAACTTACAATAATTAGTAGGTTAGATTTATTTAAAAATAAGTAATAATCAGTCAACCCAAATAACCATGTTTAGTTTTTGATTTAATTTAAAAGTTATTGCTTGTAGACGTTTTTTAAATCAAAATTATTTCTAATTTTATTTTGTAAACATTTCCTAAACAAAATTTTGATTCGATAATTAATCGAGCTATGGTGTTTAATTAGCGATACCTTCAAATATATTCTTTAAAGAAAAAATTAAGTAAGCAACGTAAATTACCTATTTTCTAAAACGTGCTTAGTGTAATGATTCATTCTACAGTCCTTCTATAAGATAACCCCTGCTGAGACTACCTGCTGTTAGAATTGTAAATGATACCCTTAAACCCGCTTCACAATGTGCAAACTTTTGTTTACAGAAATTGTGGTGTCCAAGTTTTAAATTTCATGAGTGTACATTTGAACTGACAATTACACTTAAATCATAGGTAACTGGTTTATGTAGCACAGCGCCCTCATCGGTGACTAAAACTATTTAATTAAATATTTCGATTGTGCGACAGTTTTGCGAATTAGATTGATTTAATTAAATATTTCAATTGTGTGAAAGTTAAATTTTATTTTAAAAATGAGCTCGAATTCATACATGCCAAGTGACATTAAAGAAGCCGCTGAAAATGCTATGAACTCTTTAATTCCAGAGAAATGAAAATCACTGTATGGCTTAGCTTACTCCAAATTTGAGAAATGGTGCGAAGAAAAAAAGGTGAAACACATAAACGAGAAAGCTCTGCTGGCTTATTTTGAGATTAAAAGAATTTCAAATCATCTACATTATGGTCGCATTATTCAATGCTGAGAACCCAACTATATCTAAGAAAAGGCATTTTTAAAAAGACTCCAATGGATACTAAATCAAAAAATCAAAGGTTTTTATTATCTGCAGATAACAACTTTTTAATGGCTAAGGTAAGTAAACAAGGATATTTACCCATTATTAAGTATTTCAACACAGTTTTTACAGGTTGTTTTAATTATTGGTATCGCAGAACCGTGTCGAAAGCCGCAATTAACATATTTACGTGACGAGGATGTTACAGATGAGCAGTTTTATTTCCGAATAATAATTCGTTCCAATACTAAAGCAAAGACAATTTGTGAATTCATTGTTACCCTAGAAGATTTAGGAATTAACTTTGTTGACGTTATGGGGAAATATACAGGGTGGGGTACTACCAACGAATTATTCTGTAGCATTCTGCGCTCTGAAGAGAATTACTAACATAACTGTTGGTATTGAAACATAACCTCATTATAGATGTTGAATTACACTTTGGTTTCAAATTTATATTTTATGTTCATACAACTGTGGCGAACAAAATTAAAGGCAGAATATTGAAAGATGCAGGGCATATACTCAATTTAGTTAGAAAGCCACAAAGGATTTATGGCAAAGTAGTAGGCCAGACAAACACTAATCAACTGCCTTATAATATATTATTTTAATATCGAGTTACTTCTTTTTGTACTTGTTTGTAGTTAGATATCTAATCCAGAAATGATGCAACTGCCCTGTGTACCTGCTTAGCAAGGTTCAGTGGTAGTTGCAAGCATATTTTGGCAACAGTATTAGCCATAAACAAAGAGAATTAGTTTAGTAAAACAAGTAGACTATAAACTTGGAAATAGCCTTTAAAATTTGTACAAGATAAATATAGAAAGGGCACAAAAATAAATAAACATTTTTGGAAAGCCAAACAAAAAAATATTCAAACCATAGAAATAGAAATACTTTATTGCTATAAAAAACTTGTATGTACAGGCTTGCTCGTCAATTAGAAAAAACAAAATTTGATTAAAAAAACGCAACACAAAAGGTTACAATAGAAAATACATGAGGTACTCTGAATAAAACATAATATAAATAAAATATCTAAATAAAAAAAAGCAAAAATAACTGTTATCACAAAAAATATTGTAGCCGTATCACAGGTATACAGGGTGAATCACTACCAACGAGACGGAGATTTATAGCAAAACAGTAAAAGTGTTACAAGTTTTGTTATTTTAATAGCTTGCCGGTTAATAAATTTTACATTTTAAAATTATTTTGAAATATACAGTATGTCCCAAAAAGTGTAGCACATCAAAGTTATATATTTTTTTATGGAACAGCCTGTATCTTATTGTTTTTTTTTGATTTCCCGTAAAAAATAGGGTTTACTTTCATAAAGGTTCTCTATACCTAAACACAGTGTTCTGAGTTTTGTCGACTTTTCTTAAAATATGAATTATTAAAGAAAATAGAATATCTTCTAATCCAACAAACCATAACAAATTTACTCTTATGTCTAAATAGTTGAATATTAGATTAATGTATTCCATAATCAAGTATTAAACTCTTTACAGGGTGTTCAGAATTTACAGGTTAATAATTGGATCATTCAATTTGTAATATGACCCTTATTTTAAATAAAACACCCTCTATTTTCTTATTTTATAATGTTAACAAAAAGTCCCTTTCGAATCATATAATAGTGTCATATGCCTAAGTATTACAGTTTTTCGCAATTTACAATTTCTTTAAAATAGCGAGAGATTTTAAAACAAAAAATGCATACGTAACTCAATTAGTTAATAACATTTTAAGACATTACAGTCTGATAATTACATAAGACGAAAAAAATCATGTTTTGTTTCATGTTACATTCAATATTAAAAAAAATAAATTAAACTTATTTCCAATTTAAATTCTAATCAGGTGTGACCGATGTTACCATGGTTATGATTTTCAAAACAAATGTCCAAACAATCTCATAAGTGACTAAAAATTTAATTTTTCCTAAGTAGTTAAGAAAAGTGGATCATTTTGACACTTACTTTGATTATGAAAAGTGTCACATCTGTCACGGAAAACCCTAATGCAAGTACTACATATTTTTTTGATAATTTAGGGA
This sequence comes from Abscondita cerata, assembly GCA_030710515.1. NCBI lineage: Eukaryota > Metazoa > Arthropoda > Insecta > Coleoptera > Lampyridae > Abscondita > Abscondita cerata. Next base: position 160,719 of record JALBCR010001766.1, on the reverse strand, counting down.
TCAGTCAAACAAATGTGAGAAGAATGGTTAAGAAAAACTACTATCTATCTATCTGTATCACATTCGACTACATCATATTTGACAGAAAACGATTATGATGACCGTTTAAGTTTTTGTTTATGGATAGTAATGTCATAAAATAACATTAACTTATTAGATTACGTATGCATTTTTGTTTTAAAATCTCTCACTACTATTAATTTAAAGAAAATAGTAAATTAAGCAAAAACTGTAACAGGTGGGCATAGGACACCCTTATACCATTCGAAAGAGGACTTTTTTGTTAACTTTATGAATTAATAAAATACAGGATATACCATTTAAAATAAGATTACATATTGAATGATCTAATAATTAACCTGTAAATTTGGAACACCCAGTAAAGAGATGTTTAATACTTAGTCATGGAATACATTTTTCTAATATTCAACTATTTAGACGTAAGAGTAAATTTGTTATGATTTGTTGGATTAGAAGATATTGAATTTTTGTAATACTCCATACTTTAAGATAAGTCGACGTAAGTCAGAACACTCTGTATGATTTTTTTACGGGCAATCAAAAAACGCAATAAAATACAGGGTATTTCATAAGAAAAAACATAACTTTGATGCGCTACACTTTTTGGGACATACTGTATATTTCAAAATAATTTAAAAATGTAAAGTTTATTAACCTTCAAGCTACTAAAAAAAACAAAACTTTTACTGTTTTGCTATAAATGTCCGTCCCGTTGGTGGTATATATATCTGTATAAATAAAAATGTCAAACAGCAAAAAAATTTAATTAAAAAATTGGTACCGTAAAATGGGGTGAAGTTGACCGTCTCTTTACGCGTTCGATGATGTCATCCCTTCTTATGACGTCAGGTATACAATCTTGGCCGACGTGTTAAACTTCCTATTATTCTTGCCGATGCCGACATTTTCATTATTCTTTATTTAAACATTTCTATTCTTGAATTTATTGTTGTTGGTCATTTTATTTTTCATTATTTCATTTGTTATTTTATTGTTCACAACGCTAGCAACAAAAATGCCGAGCATTTATATGTTATTTCACTTAATATAATTTTGCATTTATAACTTTTATATAACTTGCAATATATTTGTCTGCCATATCAACTCTCGTCTCTAACTGTTCATCATCAACGATTGAATGTATTTAAAGTGTTATCACCCTTGACTGCCTATTCTTCACTCACTGCCTTATTCACCGTCCACCACTTTTGTCCCCACTTCTCACTTTGACTTTTCAAGTGCAAGTGTACTTTCGGAAAAATTTACTCTTAACAACCTTCGTCATCTACGTGCTTATCTTAAACCGCAACCTGCGTTTGTTTTTAATTAAAAAAAAACACACAAGGTGAGATGCATGGACGGAGGATTGCTCCTGAACTATTAAAGATATCACAACTAGCTTTGGGAAGGTAGTACTTTGTTACCTGGTTACTAGGGTTGTGGTGTACTAGTTAAAGAAAATTGAACAAAGATACTAAAGTACAAATCAGCGATGAAGAAATACCCTGTAGCCGGAGAGTTGTGTTGTGGGCTGAACTGTTACACGTTGGGTCCTCATCATACTAAAAATTAATAGTTTTCTTTTATTTTGGGCGCCAAGTTCCAATATAACTGAAGCGAGTACTAACTCGGAACTAGTCGTTAGCAGTAAGCTGAAGGTACTGAATTATTCTGTTCGGAAAGAAATTCAATTTAGTAATCACGCCGATTTGTAGATAATTGGAATCCTCAATACACAAAACAATACATATATTTAGTCAATCATTAGAATATTTATACACAACAACAAAGGTGTACACAAGGGGAGTACCCCAGCGCACAGCAACAAACAACATACACGTAGAAAACAAGAAGATACATAATATAGCTAGACAATAAAATTTCACGCCGCCACTGATTAGTTCGCAAATTAAAAATGTACGCGAGACCGCACGCCTATGGTTTATAATTATGGCGGTTGTGTTGACATTTCTTTACACTCGCATGTAATTAAATGCAAACCGAGGGTTCGTGTAAGTATGTATTTAAATAGGCAAGTGCCAGTATTCATTTAGTCAAATTTCAGTGAGCTACGATAGTGCACTAACGCGGCGCTGAAGGGGTTCCCTTCCAAGGGGTTGTCTTGATTGCAAATAAACGAATGTTTCTTACACGTCCCGAACAGAATGAAATCTTACTACAATACGATTTAAATAACATGCAATGATCATAAAGTTAAACAGTCTCGATTACGCTCGAACGGTACATTTCTACCAGCGACGTTCAGCAAGTATTGGCGAGCGGGACGGCCTGCTCTCTGAAGGTGATCAATTCTTATTCAAATTTTAGGACGAGGCGCAAGTTCGCTCACGTAAGTAAAGTCCGACAGCACGGGAAAGAAATAGCAACGGAATTGTACGACCTGTTCGATGGCAGGAACTCCTTGGAGGTGGTGAAAGATTCCCGCGACGTAGACGGTTCGCAATACGAAAATTTGTGCGTCTCGAAATCGGTGGCGGATTCTCCTGCACCCCTTCCAGGTGGTGGAACGGCAGTGTTTAACCCAAAGACGTTGACCAGGTGCCCTGTCTTTGTGGCGATGTGGACGTTGCCAAGCACGATTGAGACGGCAGCAAAAAGCCAAAAGAAGGAAAAGGGAGCCCAAAAAAAACCTCTGTAAGAAGACATTTACTTGTAAGTATGCCCTTTTCTTTGGGGAAGCAACAAACTGATTTCTTATATTTACCTGTGGAATAGAACGAGCGTTACTAAGGACGTCTCCAATGCGTCCCACGTTTGAAAGGTGGAGATGCACCCATTGTTTAGAAAAAAAATCTCGTTCTTACGGACTAAGTTCAATAGAAGTTCCACACGAGGTTTAATAATATAACATGGCTGCTTGCGGTCGAGAAATTTTTAACGGAAACACTGATAAGCCAGAAGGACGTTTGTTTTAATAGATTCCCACAATGCATTTAGGAGTTTAACGCCGGATTCGCCGATTTTGAAAAGATGACCAATCTTTTGGTTCAACACCGGTGTATTGTAAGCGGCCTACCTTCGGCGAGTGAACTCGAAAACTAAACAATGTTTTGTAAGAAAAAGGCCTATTTAACCGTTACAACTTAGTTATTGGACCTACACTTTAAAAAGGTTTAAGTGCATACAGAATGATTCGCAAAAAATGCTGACCCAAAGTTGTGTTTTTTTAAAATAGAACACTCAAAACATTTTTTTCAATTGATTCCTCATGACATTTATAAGCAAAATGTTTTAGGTACTTAAAGGCAGCCGTTCTTTAGATTTGCCTTTTTAATGTAGAAATTGAGTCACCTTTGGATCCGAGGTGCTATGGCTCTAATTAAGATTTTTAAAATCTAGTTGCGTCATTAAGTTTTGATAATATTCGACTTATAAATGTGATTATTCTAGATTTTTTAAATAGAACACTCTGTATATTCTTTTGTGTATTTTTTGTTTTATAGTTACAAAACCTACTGTTCTTGAGATATTAATACTTTAGTAAAAATAATAAATTCAAATCAGAACAAACTTAAAGATAATCCAATGAAGAACACAAAGAGAAACAATGAAATACGTTTAATACGTTATTTTGTCATTCAAATCATTAAATCTGTTTTCAATTTTGTTAACCATTTGTTCTAATTTTTTATTTAGTTTGTCATTACTATTCTTCATGTCGTCAAATTCTTTGTTTAATTTGTTATTGTGTTCTATAACCAATTATTACCAAAATATTAATTCAAACGTCAAAGTGACAGACCTTGACAACTACTTTTACACTACTAACAAAAATACTACAAATTCCCTACATCTACCTAGATGATGCTGTATTCATGTTTCCCGGACACTTCAAAAGGATAATCAATTATTCTCTGTTCTTGACCCCAAATTTATAAACTATGTTGTAGATTAGTCCAATTCAAGATTGAACATAAATTTGTCTCGGCTCAATTAAACAATGTTCTTGCTGTAAATAATATAAACTTAATCTTCTTTACAATAACCACTTTTATTCTTTTTCAGGTCAGTCTACTTCCAACCCTATCAAATTTATTTGATCCAGCCGACCAATTCCGTATACCTTTCTAATTTTATTACTCTTCTTATAACAACTTTTATGTATTATTTAATTTGTATTTTTCTTTAATATAATTTAATATTAAATGTTCATTATTCTTTTTCAAATTTAATTGTTTTCGAAAACTTGTTTTTTAGTTGTCCTAGCAACCCGTACTTGCTAAATTCATTCACATGTAAAATTGAACATCGTACCACAATCCAACTAACTTAATCTACAATACTTATATTTTATTTAAAATATAGAATTAATGCTAAAGTATAACATTTATTTCTCCAAATATGGATAATAATCCAGGGCTTTCATAATCAACAAAACACGAAAACTGTAAAAATCCTATATTTTCTGACAAGGTACATTAAAGTGTAGGTACTAATACTTTAATATATGATTGTGTTGTAAAATCCCATAATTATTTACTTGTACATATGTTGTATTATTTGAGAAGAATAGTGCCCGCTATGAACAAGTTAAGAATTATGATAATTAGGGAAATTTTTGTTACAGTGTCCGTTATCTCAGTAAGGCAGGTTTTACTGCATAATTTATAATACATTATATTACTGATTTATATTAATTAATTACTGTAATACCGTTAAGCTACTATAAAAAAAGATAAATACAAACTGAATTGAATGGCAATGAAGCAAAATAAAAAAGCTTTTTAATTGCTAGCATTCAACTGGTGTTAATTCAGACTAATTGTAAGTACATATGACTAATTAAAGCATTATATGGCCGGGTTTAGTACAATGAGAAAGCTGCAAATTTCCATATTATAATTAAGATGAAATTTAAAATATATAAATTATTTACGCTTTAAGCAATCCAATATTAGTTATTTAGTTATTATTTATTGACTATAGTTTCAAATCAAAAATTATTGTGAGTCATCTTCAGAATACAAAAATATTTTTTTTGTTAATAAATAATAAATAAATAACTAATATTGATTGCTTAAAGCGTAAATAATTTATATATATATATATATATATATTAGCAACTTTGCCGACAGGTATGTAAATCGAAAAGCTTATCATTTATATATATATATATTATATATATATATATATATATATATATATATATATATATATATATATAGTTATAGACGGTATCTTGTTGAGCCCGATACGTTAACAGGCCGCTGTTGAGCCCAGTACCCCGCGCTTAAATACAGAACGCTGTGGAGCCCGATTATATACAGAAAATATATTTAGAGTTCTTTCATGAGCCCCACAACGTTGCCAGTCCCTTCGGGCTCATCAAAGGTACTTTTATATAAGTTAAAAACGGTATTTACCATTTGTATTTGTTTCTACACAAGATGTATTTACATCCGTCAAACAATTATGATACATAATTAACTAATCATTTCTTCTTTTCTACAATTAAGAAATTCCGATAGTGACTAAAAAGCCTTTGTTAGTAAATAATTTTGTATTTCCTGTTTGAGTTGTTTAATAGTTAAATCACGTATATGTGATGGTAGTTTAATGTTTACACTTAATCTATACAATTATTTTTCTATTTTATCACAATTTCTCGTGTAATAATTATGAACATCTGATTTGTATGTAAAACTTTTACATATTTTTTTTAGCATAAGTGATGCAATTAAAAATAAACAGTAACGGCAGTGTCATAATTATTAATTTAATAAAATTGGCTTACAACCTTATCTAAAAGCGATTGTTCCTAAAACACATAGAGCTTTACGTTGCAACGAGAATATTCAGTTTGATCTATAACAATTTGCTTAAATGATACTAAAGTAATTTAAATGAGTATGAATTAATCCGAAGTATGTCATTTTGAGACATTTTGATGAAACACTGTCTTCTAAACGCATTAAAATATATATGTCACTGTTAAATTTTCTGGTCAATTGACTTATACGGTCTGTGAATTGTAGTTTAAGATCAAGATTTATTTCTAAAATTTTTTAGAGTTCTTATTCTGAAAATTATGTGGTCGAAGTGTAAATAAAAGTTTTATTGTCTTTATATTAGTATAAGATTTTTAGTAGAGCAATGTAAGAATTTTTAATTAATATCGCCGTGTCATCTGCGTATTGAATAATGGACGATTCATTTTAGAAATGTAAATGTAAATCATTAACATATATAAGAAATAATAAAGGCCCAAAAATTGAACCTTGAGGTACTCCATTACGCAAGAAGCGATTATCAGAAAATACAACATTGACTGTTTATTTTTTCTATTGCTTAAGTATGATCTGATGAGCGCAATACTAGCTTCATCAAAATTATAAAATGTTTTCAATTTATTTAGGAGATGTGCCACATAATCAAAGGCTCGAGAGAGATCTAAAAAATGCTAAAACAAAATTATTTTGTTCAAAACTCTCAAGTATCCAATATGAATTCAATATAAAGTGCAAGCCAAGACTATTCGAGTTTTAAGTAATTTGATTAAATTAAGACTTTTAATTTAACTGTTACCATCGATACTTTTAAGTTCTAGAGCTTTATCTGGTTTATAGACAAAACAACGCTCCCATCAATATCTTAGCACATTTGATCCATTGATTGATTGATTTTTAATCCAATGCACGGTTTTCGCTTAAAAAAATTGTCATATTAACGTTATTGTTAATATTTTCCAGAGAAACATTTTCTATTTATTACGAAAAACGCGCATCGGATTGAAAAAACAAGAAGGTCACCTTTCGTACGTCGCGACGGTGAAAATAAAAAATGTGGTACATTAAAAAGCTTTTCATACATAGTTCAGGATGTCCGATTTACGACACTTATAGGGTATCTGTCATGTGCTGTTTTTGGATTATACTTAAAATTTTGTTTTCCCAATTTAATGATAGTTGTTGCATTTAGTATAAGGTAAGTCAATATATTTTTTGTCAATTATTAAAAATAAACCCTCAACATATTTTTTAATAAACGTTGGCGGAATTGTCAACTGGGGAGGAATATCTTTAATTAATTGATCTAATGGAATATCTCCTAATATATTACTATCACAGCAGGTTATCGCTTACATTTGAACAGGAAGTAAACAATTCACTTAATTATTTAAATCTTATACTAATTAAAAGAAACCATTATTACAGACTGGTTTAGTAAACCCAATTCATCGAATAGAAATATTAATTTTAAATGTAATTACCCAATTCAGTATAAAATAATTTTTGTGTATAATTTACCATTTTTAGGTATGAGTAAGCTGATAATTAAAAATAGCTGATTTCCAGGTTTTTGTTTTCTGTAACCGATTTAACAATTAAAGTTCTGATTAACAATTAATTCACGTTTCTTTATAGTGTTTGAATAATATACCGGTTCAAAAATGAGGATACGAGTTCAGGTAAAAAAAGTAATCGGACCTAACCTCATTTTTTAAAATGGAACATAAAGTTATTGGTTTCCTAGGCGATTTATTTACTTTAAATCGCAATAAACCATGAAACAGAAGCTATTAGAAACAAAACTAAAAAAAAAATTTATTGACAATTTTTTTTATTTTCCCTCGTATCTTTTAAGCGAGGAAACATCTTCAAATTTTTATTTTATTATTTTAAGTGTGACCCAAAAAGAACACGTTGCCCCTATATTACTTTTTGATTGCACTAACAATTACGGAGATACGATATACAAGTGTTGAAAATGGGACACCCTGTACATGTATGCCAAAGATGGACGGAGGAACAGAAACATTTAATAAAAACACATTTCAACGGACATATTAAAAATAAAATACCTCCCAAGAAGACTGAAGTTGAAGAATTCTTAAATAAACATAAAGCCATATTTGTTGGTAGAAACTGGGTTGTTGTAAAAGCCTTTGTTTATAATGTGTATTCTAAAAGCTAATATTATTAAATATTTGTTTCATTAAATCGTTGTTTAAATAATCATATCAATCAATCTAACCTTTGATCCAGATCCTTTTAGAACCTTTTACAGAAGCGCGCGAACGAACTAACTTATGTTACTAACTTATTTTGTGGCAAAATTAGAAACTTCATAATCAAAAACTGTTCATTGGATTAATTAAGAAAACGTGTTGTAATTAAAACCTTTGTTTCCAATAGTAACAAAATAATATGCATTTAAAGCTTTTAAATAATTTTATCTACTCCGATTGGATTATATAGTCTTTATTCAATGAATTTTGATGAATAATTGTATAAATGACTAGGATGCGTGAGTTACAAGCGTGAGTTATAATAACTCACAGATTATCGTATTTTCATAGCAACCGTAAGGGATCATAATACCTATCTTGTTTTCTTTTAAACAAATGTCAAATAAATTAAAAATTTAACATCGTAAAATTAAAAAAATTTTTTTTCAACAGAAAATGTTATAGTCGTAGATAAAGCATAGTATTCAACTCGTGGTAAGGACAATAACTCATTTGGATGATTACGCCACTCGACTAACGTCTCGTGTCGCAAAATCATCCGCGTGAGTTATTGCCTTCTTTACCACTTATTGAATAATATACTATTTTATTACAATATTTTAATGTTAATTTAATAGCTGTTTTTTTTGTAAAGTACGATATCACGTACTTACATTGCGTATAATTTTTACTTTAATGAGATCAATATAGCAAAAACTTAGTAGTGATTAGTCGCCAAAACAATACTTAACGTGTGTAAGTCGGAAAATGTGCTGATACATAGTATTACCCACTAAAATGTTTACGCAGACTATATGTTTTTGTACGTTGTTAGGCCTGTTCAATGTTGCCACATACTGGGCCACTCAACGTACCATCCGTAACGAACGAGAACGTGTATATAAAAGAGACCTCTGCAGCGCATTCGTTCGAACTATTTTGTATATAGTGGATATATAAACGTATCCTAAATGAGCCCGGCCAAATTTTCGGATTTACACGTTTCAATGCATATACAATAGTATAATGATAATATACACATGGATACGTTGATGAGCCCGAAGTCGGGCTCAATAACGTTTCTTCGGGCCGAGAGCGTACCGTTTATATATTCTACGGGCTCAACAACTGCCGGTTTATATGTCTATATATATATATATATATATATATATATATATATATATATATATATATATAAATAAACCAATATATTTTTAATTATGGATCCTATATTCATACAAAAATGAAATTTAAAATTTTTTGTTCGTCATAAATCAGGATATAGATTCTTGCACTGTTATGTTCGGCTTGTAAATTTTGTGTGTAAATGTTGGCAAAGCTCTTAATCATGTAACGTCTTTAGTTTTATTAATCAAAATGATTACAACGGCAAATTAAATTTTCTTTTCGCTCAATTATTGTTAATAATTGTATCTACGAAGAACATTAAAAAGTTTTATTAACACTACGTTTTTTCCACTAAGCAATTATTTACTGCGTAAACTTTCCTAGAAAATCATTAAACTGAACTACAGTTTACTTAATTTGCAATAACGAAATAATATACTCTTAAATATTTATAATTCAATCCTTAATTTATTGTTCTTAGATTCGTATACAAAGTTAAGAAAACTTACATTACATAAATTGAAATTTTGTCTGTTTGATTCTAATGCAGAATTTACTTAGTATAACATTAATGTAGCTGCAACAATAATGCTTGCACTGAAGCAACAGTATTTAAAAACAATTCCGGTAAAACTACTACACAAATTACAATTTATTTTATTAATCCATGCGCGCATAAAAGCAACAGTTCTATTGTTGCATCGAAGCTTTATAAAGTGTCCTTAACTTCTTTTATAAGCTTATTGTTACTCGTTTGCACACATTTCCATTGCTATGTGTGTAGGTTAAGCCGACAACAACAGTTTCACAAATTGGCGGTTTGAATTCTCTAATAAGGTAAAAGGTTAATTGGTTTAAGTTATAACCCACAAGAGTAATTGTTTTATTTCAATTTATATTGTGTCTTCGTCTTTTAATAAATTAACTTTGGATGAATTCTATGTGTGCAAAGTGGATCCTGAGATTTAGCGTTAAAATTTTTTGGGTAGACGTGTTTGAGCCTCATAAATAGTTTAGCGTACTGTTAAGTACTTGAAAAATTCATCAAAAATTAAGTATTAATGAGTGCCTACTCATAACAATTTAGTGGACTCCGTCAAAATATCGTGCTACTAAATCGTCCACTAAATTGTTACATTATACCCCATTTTTATTATACGTGTATGTAGATGACATTATAGCATGTATACCTCATGATAGTGTCAATGAAACATTAAGAATTTTGAACAACTATGATCAATACATAAAATTCACAGTAGAGCTAGAAGTTGATAAAAAATTACCATTTTTAGATTTAGAACTTATAAGAAATACTAACACAAATACATTACTAATAGATCATTACACGAAACCTATTGCTTCAAATAGAATCATTAATTACTTTTCTAAACATCCTTTCCATCAAAAGCTCAACATTATTAATTCTATTAAAAACAAATTAATCACACTATGTAGTGAAGAATTACGGGAAAAAATTTAGTAATATTAATGACTACTCTAATTAAAAATAACTATCCTAAAAATTGACTAAAAAACTTATTTATTATAATACATCCTCCATTACTAATACTACAACTACTAATACTAATAATACCACCACCGTTACTACTAATACAAATTCTCACTACAAAAAACTAATTAATATTCCTAACCTAAGTCATAAATTAATCAGTATTCTAAAAAAGAAAAAATTAAAATCATTCTGTACAACAATAATACAATATACAACACATGCTATACCAAATTGAAAGACAAAACGCCCTCCATTGAGAAATCTTGTCTTGTGTATAGGATAAATTGCAAGGGATGCAATAGTTGTTATTTAGGCCAAACAAAACAAAAATTAAAAATAGAATCAGAAATCACAAATATGATTGCTCAAAAAGATGGATAGTACTGCACTTTCATTACACCATAACCAGACAGGACATATATTTAATTTTGAAGAACCTATAATTGTAGATGTTGAATCCAATTATTATAAAAGAATTATCTCTGAAATGATTTACATTAATGTCCATAAAAATATTATTAACTTCAAAACAGACACGAATAATCTAAATACTTGTTATAACAACATAATTAGTAAGATTAAGTTTTAGTTTAATAATTGGTACTATCCACCCCCATAATGTTATTTAAGCGTAATTTGGGCTGCATATCTATAAGGTATATTTGCAATTTGTATTTTTCGCGAATTTATTACTAGGTCGTAATTTTAACTTATCATTTACATACACGTACAATTGTTGTTTTTTGGTCATTTTATATCATATTTCAAATACATATCTCACATTTACAATAGTGCCGTTAATATCAATGTACCGTTTTAATGTTAATTTAATTTAATGTTTGTTAGTTTGGTAGTGTTAATTATTCGTTAATTTTGTCTTTTTATACATATTTATTATAGTTTTATAGTATGACAAATAATCATATTATTAATTTTAATTTTAATGACAAACGGCTTCAATTTTTGATATCGAAGTAAGTATTTTATCAACTTTATGTACATCTTATATTGTTGTTCTTGGAATTGATCCTAAAAATGATCAAATTGTTTAAATTTATTACATAGGCTCTGTTGTTATCTTTGTAACTTATACTTGTATTTTGTGTCTTCATTAGCGCCTAACGTTTCCGAAACGTCGCAAGATAATCACTTGAAGTAGTTTTATTTGCCCTGTTCTCTACTAAGAAGGATTTTCTACAACTGTGTAATGATAACTGAATATCGATGTTTAAGAAAGGACCGAAATGTAAGAGGAGAGGAGTGGCGTTGTATGTAAAAAACTGCATTAGAATGTCAATGTTTGCAACACATGAAAGCATAGAACAGTTACGGATATCGGTAAGTAATCAAAATATTCAATTCAATTCAATATTTATTTTGTCTTAAAAAATTTCTATAACAAAAGATTTAGTTTCTTTCTTCTGTATTTTCTCCAGCCCTTGCCATTCCCTCCAACCCCAAATCTCCGCTCCATACAGTACCACACTTCTTACCAACTTTTCAAACATCCATCTCCTTTTTTCTATAGATTTACCAAATATCCTTTCCCCTAACCCCCATACTTGTCCAACTATTCTATTTCCTTTCAATTTCATCTCTTTTGTATGGTCTCCATCTTTGTTATTGTATCTGGTGTTGTAACCTAAGTATCTATACTTGTCTACTCTCTCTACCTCCTCCCCCGCCACTATTTCACCTCGTTTTGTCTTTCTTTTCTTTTTTTAAATTCCATAATTTGCTGCTAGTTTTTTATTTTCTAGGTATTTCTTCATAAATTTAACTACTCCTCTCATCTTTTCTTCATTTCTCGCTATTGCCACAATGTCATCCGCATAAGCTAAAACTCATATCATTTTCCTTCCTACTACTATTCTTCCTACTTGATTTTTTACCATTTCCTCCTCAAGATTACTAATGTATATCGAGAATAAGATTGGGCTTAGCGGACATCCCTGTTTTAGTCCTTTTTCCGTCCTAAATTCTCTATCTAGCTTCCTCCCTATCCTCGTTCTACACCTTGTTTCTTCGTATATTTCCTCTATTGCATTTTTTATATCTCTGTTTATTCCTACCTCCTCCATCCTTTTCCATAATCCCCCTCTTTCTACATCATCAAATGCCGCTTTAATGTCTAGAAATATTGCGTACATCTTTCCTCCTTTCTTTGCTATCTACTTATTAATTATGTGCTTTAATATGTATATATTGTTTATCGTTCCTCTTCCTCTCCTAAATCTTGCTTGCCAATCCGGTATTACATTCTTTTTTTCTATTTCTTTTTCCAATTTTATTCTAGCTATTTCCGCATATATCTTATAGCCCGCATTCATTATACTCACTCCTCTATAGTTGTTCGCTTTCTTCCTATCTCCCCCTTGTAAATTGGGCATATTATTGCCTCCCTCCATTTTCTGGAAACCTTTCTCCTTTCCATATTCTCTCGAATACTTCTCTTACTTTTCTCTCATTCCTTCTCCGATGTACCTCCATTGTTCTCCTTGTATTCCACCCGTCCCTTCTGCTTTTCTTTTTTTTACTTTATTTATTGCTCTCTCCATATCTTCTTTTTCTATTCAACCCTCTTTGTGTCTTATCCTTTTTTTCCAACTTCTTCATTTCTTGCTGTTTTCACTCTCTCCTACTAACTTCTTAAAGTGTTCTTCCCATTTTTCCCCATCTATATTTACTTCTATCCTTCCTCCTTTTATTAATGAATTCCCATACCTGTCCTTCATTTTTAATTTCTCTAATCTTTATCTCCGTTTGTTTTTTATGTTCTTCTTTATTTTTTACACATATTCCTTAAAATTTTCTTTTAACCTTTTGTATTCATCTATCTCTATCTTTCCTTTTTTTCATTTCCTTCTTCCTTTTCTTAATTCTTTTTCTCCTTCTTGCATTCTCCGTTCCACCAATCTTTTCTTTTCCCTAATTCTTGTTTTCTTAATCTATACTTTATCTTCTCTGTTGTCAATTTCATCCTGGCTGTAATTCTCTCCATCTCTTCCTCCACCTCTCCTTTAGTATTTACTTCCTCTTCCATTTCCTTTTATATTTTTTTATACTCTCTTCAGTCCATACTTTCTTTTCTCTCCATACCTTTTCTTGTTCTTGTACCTCTTTCTCTCCCTCTTCCATCATGACTACTTCTAGCGGCTGATGGTCCGATTCTATTTCCTCTCCTATTCTTAGTGTTTCTATGACCTCCTTACTTTTTCGTTTATAATCACATAATCTATTACTGACTGGCCTCTTTCTCCCACATATGTAAATTCCCCTTTTCCTTCTTCTTCCAAATTTCCGTTCATTATTGTCCAACCTCTCTCTTCACATAGTTCTATCAAAATTTTTCCTTGTCCGTTTATTTTCTTATCCATTGATATCCTATTTCTTATCTCTACATTTACCATTATTCCTCCCTCCTCTCCTATCCTAGCATTCAAATCTCCTCCTAAGTAATCAAAATAATGATTGTTTTGTTTGTGGGGTGGTTTACGGACCTCCTACTTTTATGTACAAACTTTTTGTTGATGGTCTGGAAAATACAATTGCGCAATGTTCGTTAATTTCAAATAATATTATATGCTTAGGTGATGTTAATATTAACTTTCTTCAGCCGAATAGTTACATAACGGAATATTTTAATAACACTTTGCAATCTCTTAGCTTACTTCAAATCATTAGTGAGCCGACTATAGAATTAGTTTATCAAAAAACTATCTCCTAGATGTTATAATTGTATCATCTGAACTACCTATAAAACAGGTAGGTGCGTTAAATTGTAATTTATCTGATCATTAGTTAGTGTACTGCGATGCTTCACTCTCAAATCATAAACGTTCGAATATTACTCGTACTTTTCAAAACTTTAAAATTTGACAATTTCTATCAAGATTTACAAATGCTTCCTTTGCATGAAATATATTACTTGTCCGGAATTAATAAAAAAGTTCCCAGTTTCACTCAAAATCTCATTACTTTGTTTGATAGCATGCACCGTGGTGCACTATACAATTTATAAAGAAACCTGCTCCGTGGTTAACAGACAATATAAGATTGCTTATAAAACTGCGTAATAAGGCAAATATTAAGTATAAAAATAATCCTTCTCGGGGAAAATTTGAGTACTACAAATCTCTTAGAAACTATGTAAATTTAGCTATTAAACAAGAGAAAAAAGCTTATTTTCAGTTTAAACTATCAAATAGCAAAACCAAAGCAATATGGAATGAGATGAAACGGTTAAATTTAGGCAGCGTGCAGAGAAATTGCGACAGCTCAATTCTCGAAGACTTAAATACGATCAATAATTATTTTGTTAATAGTGTTCCTGATGAAAATATAAATCTTAATACATTAAATTTTTATAAATGTAATAAAGCAGTAGTGAATCAATTACACTTAAAATTAATAGATGTTGAGGACGTGTGGAAAATAATTAATTCGCTGAAAAGTAATGCAACGGGAGCTGACGGATTAAATCTTAAAATGGTTAAACTATGTTACCCTTACATATTGCCACACTTGTTGCACATTATCAACAGTCGCATACTCGACTCGCAATTTCCAGACCAGTGGAAGATTGCTCTAGTAACACCGTTACCCAAAATCGCGCACAACCACTCGAATATAAAGATTTTAGACCAGTCAGTATCTTGCCCATCTTATCAAAGTTATTGGAAAAAGTTATAAATTTATAGTTACGTTTATTTTTAGCCAATATTTAAGTCAGGATATAGACCTTCATTTATCTGCGCAACCAGGTTATTACATATAACAGATAACGATGAAAGGTAAATATTTCCTCCTATAAATGATCAAATAATTGGATTGTTCTTCCTTGAGGAGGGGCACCAAAAAACCATTAAGACGTTTTTTCAAGGCAACGTTTCGTGCAGTCGAATGTGCACTTCTTCAGGCCTTTAAAACGTTTGTTCGTTTCTACGTATAGAGTGTGTGTTTTATTAGAGATATTTATTTACATTTAATTGTTAATTTATTTTGTGTTTGTTTAATGTCTATGTGCTTTTTACACTTATTCAAGTGGCGGACCATTTATCTGTTTTAAAGGCCTGAAGAAGTGCACATTCGACTGCACGAAACGTTGCCTTGAAAAAACGTTTTAATGGTTTTTTGGTGCCCCTCCTCAAGGAAGAACAATTCAATAACAGATAACATTATACGGGAATCTAATCTGGGTAAGATAATTATATTGGAACTTTTGGATTATAGTAAAACCGCTGTCACTCTGTCACGAAATGCTTCTCGCTAAACTACATTATTTAGGATTAGGGGATGAAGTAACTAATATGTTTCGTAGTTATTTAAGTAATCGGACTTAAAGAGTAAAAATTGATCAAAAGAAATCTGAGTCTCTCGAACTCACAAAAGGTGTACCTTAGAGGTTAATTTTGGGGCCGGTTCTATTTTTGCTTTATGTTAGTGACTTTTGTAAGCATTTAAGATATTGTAGTAGCCATATGTATACTGACGATGCTCAAATATATTACGCAGATAATCTCGATTGTATTAATGAAGCAGTTAACAATAATAATGCAGATTTGAACAGTTTGCTTCAAATATCTCGTAGACATTCTTTAAAATTAAATCCGTTGAAATTATGTGCACTAGTACTGGGTAAGACTACTGCAGTTACTAAAATTCCAGATATCAAAATTAATAATATAGTTATACTTTTTGTTGAGATGCAAAAAATTTAGGAGTGTTCTTCAACAAATCTCTAAGATTCAAACACCATATTACTAAATGTATTAAAAAAGCATACGCTAGTTTAAAATTAATTTATCCGCATCGGTTCTATCTTAGTGAAAAAATTAAATTAATACTGTGTGATACACTAGTGCTGTCAGAATTCTCCTATTGTGCTCCTGTATAATTATGGACCGTACTTAGATGTTAAGACATCGCAGCGTATCCAACGTATTCAGAACAATTGTTTAGGATTAATTTATGAACTATCGAAATCTTAACACATTTCGCACATGTTGGTCGACGCTCATTGGATAACACTGCTAGATATTATTTTTACTAATTGTAAAAACATTGTAGGTGGTTTTGGACCTATAAATCATCAATTACCTGATCACAATGGTATATTTTGTGATATAAAATTTTAATACCTTCTCATCATCCACCATTTGTCAATTATAAGAATTACAAAAATGTTTCATTAACTTTTTAATAATGACCTTTCTCTTATTCCATAGAACACTATTTTCTATGAAAATAATATTAATAACAAAGTTAAGCTATTTAATGATTACGTTACCTTTTTATTTGACAAGCATGCAGCTTATACACATTCTAGAATAACTAAACATTTTGCTTGTTGGTTGACATCAACTTTACGTGAAATGATGAAATTGAGAGATAAAACTCTTACTAGTTTTGAAACTTATGTTTTTAATATTTTAACTTTATTTTTCTCATGTTATTCTGAGGATGGCTTTTCTATATTTTAATAGCCGAAACTAGTTATTTTATTATATTAACCTATTATATGTATTGGCCAACGACAGAGTTTTATTTTTATTAATTATTTTTTTTTAGTTTATATTTGGTTTAAAGTAATTCTCTTGAGGTTAAGTGGAATAGCCTAGGCTAGACTTTGCCGCATATATTCTAATTATATTGTATATAATATTAAAAATAAAAAGCATATTATTATTATTATTATTATATATTAGGATTTTTTTGATCACTTTACTTAACTTCTTTTTTCTCTCTCTCTCTCTTTCTCTCTTGATTCTGTAGTTGTTCTTCCATGTTTCCTATTCTTGTTTTCAATTTTTCAGTTTCTACTTTTATCATGTTTCATTTTCTTTCTGTATACACCTCTGATGAGCTCATAATAAGAGCGAAATGCTGCATCAGGTGTTCTTTCGTGCGTGTATGCTTCTGTACAAGTTATCTTGGTTTTATCGACTCACGTGTTGTTTTAAGCATTAAAACCATCGCTTAGATGGCGCCGTGCACTTTAACGTAAAAACACTACCTTTGTAATTGAAAAAAACAAGAGCTGTTAGTTTTTTTACTATACTCCACCTATAAGAAGAATATACACAATGTCATTAAATTCATTGGAAGAAAAAGATACTTTCAACTGAATAATGCACGTGCATGTGATCTATATAAAACGATTCCTTGAAAACACTAAATTTTATAGATCGAACATTCAAAGACCTTTTAAGTAGCAGAACATTTCTTACGTTTTACTATGCCTATGTAAGATTAAAACTGGAATATTGCTCAGTAATTTGAGCACCATATTACCAGAACAGTTGCCTTACTTGAAAACATTTAGCGTAAGTTTTTAAGGAAGATGTACTTTAAAGACCTACTAACTTATCCGGACCATGAAATTCAGTACACATGTGTTCTGGCGATGTACATATTTAAAAGCTTGGAGACTGGCCGTAAATTTTACTTTATTAAATTTTTATATAACTTAATTCATGGCCATATTGACGACACCAATCTTACATTGACATGTATTAAAAATATTATTATACACAATTTATTACCTATAACATATTTTAAGAATTTCCTACAATTAAATAGTTTTGGTGGCGGTACAAACATTTAGTTTTAGGTCTAGAGCTTGTTTTCGTTTTGGAATTAATTCCTCGTCTTGTTATTAAAAAGTTAACATGTGCGTGTAACACTCATTGTGCTGGTGAAAATTAAAATTTTTGGGTTTGAAGTTAGATAAAAGAGTAATTACCCTGTTTCGCTATGCGCGGTTTAAGCAATCTTCATTCCGAAATATTATATTGTTTTTAAAGTAAGGAATTGGGAGTTTCGTATTTTTACCCAGTATTTGTTTAAAGGGGCTTTCAAAGATTTTCCCGCACTACGTTTGCACAAGTCTACCTAGTAGATTTATTTCTGCGTTTCTGTAACGATACACTTTTTAGGCATCTTATAAAAAAAGCCAATTTCCGATCTTAAGACTGCTGTCGTGTGATTGACATGGTCCGACATATTCCCGTGCAAGTTCCGTTTTCAGGCTGTCCGGCATTATTGTTAGCTTGATTAAACAAAGTATTTATCCTTATAATTAAATAAACAAATTTGAAAACTTTGCTTAAATTAAATTAAAAGACTTTAAGCTCAAAGTTAATTTTTTGTAAATATTGTGAAGTGAATATTTTTTTTCTAATTATTTTAATAAAATAGCAACTATTGTGTTGAATCTTTATTACTCTTATTCGTGTTTGTGAAAATACAGTTATTTAAAGACATTCAAGGCCGTTACTTAAAGCAGTTTATGTAGTGACGAACAAGGTCAGTTATACTTTTATTAACTGTGTTAATTTAAATTAACGATTGTAAAGCTTTAAACATAATATTGTATGGTGTTTTAAGTTAGTTAAAAAATTGTAAAATTAGGGATCACGTGGTCGATAAGATTTAATTGTAGATTCTTGTGACAATCTGTATTGCCATTCTTTAGATTATAGGATATTTATTTATTTTTTATTATGTAGGAGTTTCACTGCAATAAACTATGGTAATTTTATGTTGTCCAGAAGCTTTTAATACATAATTGATTAGGTTTTGTGTGCGTTTTAAAAACTTTTTTTAGATTAGTGATAGTACTTTCAAAAAGTACCCTTCAAGACGGGTTTCCGGTAAACGAGGGTTGAAACGGGGAGTTAATGTATTTGTGTGTGTGGTATCGCGTAGTTAAAGAAGGTAATTAGGTAGTTCATCAAGCATTAACTGTGAAGCAATGAACTATTCCTCAGTACAATCCAAAGATTCAGAAGAAATACAACCAGAAGTTGAATTAATAAACAACGTAATTCCGGTATCAAAATTACATCATCATAATTCCAAACGGTTAATTCCATTATTTAATTCCGTTACTTAATTGCTAAAAATGAGTAAAAGAATCTATATGAAGATACATAATGACAGTTTTGTCTATATTACCTCGTTGACATTTTATTTTCGGTAGACTGGTTGAAGGTCAGCGAGTAAATTGTTATGTTTGTGGCGACATTATACTGATAACTTTAAAGTCAAAAAAGATTAATTAAACACCAACAAAAAAAACGTAACAACGAGACATCACAAGTATCAACTTAGAAGTTTCATTCTACGTAACTATTTGTTTAAGGTACTGTATAAATTACCCGTAACAGTCTATTTGTTATTAAACTTGTGAAAAGTAATAATTAATTTTCAATTATTTTTTAACACCACTGGTTTCAAGGTTAATTTTTAATTGGAGACGTTCGGCTTCACTTTCTGTTTAGGTAAGGCGTTTCTACACTACTCCTATATTATTGACATCTACTACATAATATTGTAAGTTATTCTCTGTAAAATAGAATTTCTGTTGGGAAAATAAATAAATGAATATAACAGCATTTGATTGGTTTAAAAATTTGCCAAAAATATTCTAAATAAGAAATGTATTAAACTTTAAAAAAATTAATTGTGTTAATTTTGGGTTAACTTCAAAACCATAATATTATGACTTAATGCTCTTCATTTTGCACGGCGTCTTATAGTAATACTTTCTTGTTTGTCATCTGACCCATTTTCATTTACTTTATTGTTTGGTGTGTGACGGCTTGAGTTGCTCATTACTTTTGTTTAACCAAAAATGTGTCTTTCTTTAATTTAAATTTAAAAAAAAGCTCTCAGTTTAGAACAAAACTTTGTGTTAAGTACCTATTTAACTTAACTTCAAATTTAAAATAAGAAATATTTTAAACAGAAAACTATTTGAAAACAAAATTTATTCTAATTATTGTTTTAGTTGTCTATGCTTAGTATTAGGTTTCGTAAAAATGCGACGAGACAAAATAAATCCGTGACAGTTTACACAATCTTAATTAATTTTTGATGATGGAAAATGGCAGGTAATATGAAGTAAAAATTAGTTTTATAAAAATACTGCTTTTGAATAAAATTAGAAATTATGAAAAGCGCTATTTACAGCCGTTATTTGGTTATTTTTAATTTAAATGTCTACACAAACAAGTATATTAAAAAGTAAAATTAATTACGTTTTGTTAATACAATTTGTAAAAATCTCATCTGATCGATCTTACACAAAAACAACGCACGATCCATATTTAGTGTTGAATTATTATTAATTTATTTGTATAGTACATTATACAAATATTGTATTGTGATGTAAGGTGTATGGTGCCCCAGAAGATCAGTATAAACCTGTATAGTGTGGTGACGAAACCGTGTGTAATAGTGGATTGGTTTGTCTTGGCAAAGCATTTACTTCAAGGTTTAGGAAAACCACTAAAACCTAAACATGCTTAAGTAGAATTGAAAAATGTATTAATATTATTTTTATTTATTAAAATTGAAATTAGTCACAATAAATAAAAAATAACGTTGCTAATTGTAATGGAATTGTCAATTTGTTTAATTTATATTCTAATTTAATACATAAATTTATAGTTTATATAAGTGTAAATAAACTTAAGTACCAGTTTTGTTTTTTCATAATTGATTGTGCATATTTACATTTTTAACCTTTACCCCAGAAGTCTTAGGAAATTATAATTTTACTACAAATCGGTTGTTTATGTTTTTGTAAGATAAACATGTCTTTCTAATTATACCTGTTTTTAATGAGTGTTCTATGAAAAAGAAAACACTAATAGCATGTTCCGATAGTAATTGAATGTTATTTTAGTGTTTTGCTGTTGTTTCTGCATATGAACATTCCATTACGTTGACTTTTCTATGTTAATCTTATTAACAACCGACAGTCAACAAAATTATTTGTTAAATTACTTTTATCCCCATTTTTTAATAATTATAAGGTTATTTTTGTTTATTTTTATTATTTGTTACTACTTGAGCTCTACAATTCGAGATTGGTCTTGGTTTACACTATAATGTCTTTATTCGTATTTCTATATAATTTTTCTTTTATTTTTTTCAAGTCTTTTAGTTGGCACATAGCAAATGGTTGGTTTAAGAAAATAAGAAACCCCTTCTAATATCACTTGTCGAATTGCCTTCAAATACTGTGGTTACAGTAAAACACGTTAATGAAATTGATAAGTGGATAACGTATGTTGTTTCTAGCATTATAAAGGTTATAATCCTCAACCGCTCCATCTATCTAGGAATTCGTGCTTTGGGGTTAGGGAATTTATAGCAACAATTTCAAAGCAATATAATATACCCTCATTAAAAATGCGCGTCCGTACATGTTGTACAGTACATGAAATTTAAAACTTGGACACCACAATTTCTGTAAACAAAAGTTTGCACATTGTGAAGCGGGCTTAAGGGTATCATTTACAATTCTAACAGCAGGTAGTCTCAGCACATTTGGGTTATCTTATAGAAGGACTGGCTAATTAAACACCATAGCTCGATTAATTATCGAATCAAAATTTTGTTTAGGAAATGTTTACAAAATAAAATTAGAAATAATTTTGATTTAAAAAACGTCTACAAGCAATAACTTTTAAATTAAATCAAAAAACTAAACATGGTTATTTGGGTTGACTGATTATTACTTATTTTTAAATAAATCTAACCTACTAATTATTGTAAGTTATTAAAAAAAATCATTAAACTCTCTATTCATAATATTTAGTCCTTACAAAATGTATATTTTATGACGTTTCATTTTTTTCTGTAGTTAATATAAAAAGTGAAAATAAAAACTAAGGCAATTCTTATTGTCAACGTATATATTTAGTTTTTTGACAAGAATTTATTACATAATTATAATTAAGATACCAAGTTATAGTTTAAAATTAAATGAAAACTTTTTTTTTAAATAAAGGTATTACTATATAAATAAATATAAGAAATCAATAATGGGTGTGACCTCCATTATTATTGATACATTCTTGGAGGCGTCTGCTCATTGACGCTATCAAGGTATCAATATAATTAATATTAATCGTTTCCCATGCGGTATCAATGGCTGCAATTAGTGCATTACGGTTTACTGGTATAAAATTTGGCCCTTGTTGTCTTCGGATAACAGCAAGTATTCGAGCCCAAACATTTTCGATAATGTTAAAATCTGGGCTTTTTGCTGGCCAGGGTAACAGCTCCAAGTTATTTTCTCGTATCCAATTGCGCACAACCCGCGAAGTATGAATAGGGGCGTTGTCCTTTAACAACAAAATACATTATGAAAATGTTAATTCAACAGATCCCGAACTATTTTTTGGAGAAAGTATAGTGAAATAAGAATACTTACTTGTTGGAAAATATAATCTTCGTCTGGATAAAACACTTCGACTGAAGGTTTCATAATAGTTTCCAAAATATCTAAATACGCAGCAGAATCAAGACGTCCATCGATAGCCCAACAAACTCCTGGACCCCGCGCGCTAACCCAACCCCACATTCACAGAAAAATAACCACTTCGTTTTTAGGACATATGTGATTATTTTCGTAACGAGTTCCTTCCATTCTAAAAACTTTTAGTGGTCCATCGTTGCGGCTATTGAACGTTTTTCGTCGCTAAAAATCACTCGATTCCAAAATTCCAAAGGTTCGTTCACATATCGCCTTGCAAATTCCAGACGACGTCTCATATTTTCGTCACTGAGACTTCTTTCGCAGCAGCATTATACTTCTTTATTCCCATCTCCTTTAATCTTTTTTGTGCAGTTATACGGCATCCGGAAAAATGTGTATCTGCTATAGCCCTGGAGTATGTAGCAAATGGTTGTTCTGTTACGTAATGAAACAACTCGAGATCTTGAGCACGTGTAGATACTTTAGGTCTACCACTTCCGATGGCTCTTTCCAAAGTGTGTTCAAGATTCCATTTTACTCGGTAATGCCCTACGGTGCTTTTTGGTATATCTAACATACGTGAAATTTCACGCACGCTACGGCCCGCCGCTAATTCCGAAACAATCCGCGCTTTCAAATCAGCACCGAGATGAGGTGGCATTTTCACAACACTTGAAATTTTAAACTAAAATGGAATTTACATTTCTTACTTTATTTATTGGTTCACACTACCCTTCTCAAACAGTAGGTAATTGTTTATTTATTACATACTTCTAATGACCAATGTAACAACCCTTAGAGCAATATGACTCAAAGGAAGTAAATTAAACAAGCAAGGATATTCTATTGTTATTGAAACTTATTCATAAAGTAAAAGCCATTTCCTTATAATGCTAATGGACAGGATTTTCTTTTAAGTATTAAGATTACAATAGAGGACTTATAAACTTTCGAAAATATCTAATTATAAATATTTACACTGCAATTGCGCTTTTTCCTTAATAATTTCTTAGCAATAACATACACGTTCTTGGTTTTAAGTTGTCATAAATTTGATATGATATAAATTTGTGTTTCTAATATTACATCACAAACTAATCTTTATTCGCCAAAAAATTGTTGCTTAAGTTGTAAAGCTTCGTACACACCTGAACAACAAACCGAGCAACAAACATAACAACGAACCGAAAGTCAAACAGAACGACAAACGATCTTTTATGATTTCCACAATCCGAACAACAAACGGAACGTTTGTGCTGTTCCATAATTATTTTCAGTAGTTTTCAGTTCATATATATTTATTATTGAGAAGAGAAAATTGCGGAAAACAAGAAGATAGTGCCAACCAAATTTTACGCACAAAGAAGAGTAAAAATTATAATTTACTTCGTTTTTTTATTTTGGAAATTTCCCGCCCAAATGATGCTAATAGGGACATCATTTTTTCTTGCATTCTTAAACACTGATTAATTTAAAACATTTTTCTTCTGTCAACTCCATAATATTACCTAAAACACAACAAACCCACAAAAGGGAGGACAAAAAATAAATAATTTAATTCTCCCGCATAAGTTTGTTCGCCGTTTTGTTTAGATTCGTCCAAACCTGCAAACGCATTCGCGCGCATTTTTTTGATGTCGGAGAAAAAACCGACAAGTTGCGGGAACGCCGCAAACCGTTCGTGGAACAATCAGGACTTGCGAATCTGTTCTAAAATTCGTACGTAGCACCGTCCAAATTAATGTTCCGATTGCCGTTCGGTTCGTTGTTCTGTTTGTTCCTCGGTTTGTTGTTCAGGTGTGTACGAAGCTTTACAATAAGCATATTAATATGAACTATATCTTATGAAAGGAGAGTTATGTAACTATAATTAACGACTTAACGTTACGTTAGTAGATTCCATTTACTATTTACACATATTTTCTTGGAACATTCGATAATTAACTATCGGGATATGATGACCCTATACTTCGCAGGTTGTGCGCAACTGGATACAAGCAAATAACTTGGAGCTGTTACCCTGGCCAGCAAAAAGCCCAGATTTTAACATTATCGAAAATGTTTGGGCTCGAATACTTGCTGTTATCCGAAGACAACAAGGGCCAAATTTTATACCAGTAAACCGTAATGCACTAATTGCAGCCATTGATACCGCATGGGAAACGATTAATATTAATTATATTGATACCTTGATAGCGTCAATGAGCAGACGCCTCCAAGAATGTATCAATAATAATGGAGGTCACACCCATTATTGATTTCTTATATTTATTTATATAGTAATACCTTTATTTAAAAAAAAGTTTTTCTTTAATTTTAACTATAACTTGGTATCTTAATTATAATTATGTAATAAATTCTTGTCAAAAACTAAATATATACGTTGACAATAAGAATTGCCTTAGTTTTTATTTTCACTTTTTATATTAACTACAGAAAAAAATGAAACGTCATAAAATATACATTTTGTAAGGACTAAATATTATGAATAGAGAGTTTAATGATTTTTTTTAATAACTTACAATAATTAGTAGGTTAGATTTATTTAAAAATAAGTAATAATCAGTCAACCCAAATAACCATGTTTAGTTTTTGATTTAATTTAAAAGTTATTGCTTGTAGACGTTTTTAAATCAAAATTATTTCTAATTTTATTTTGTAAACATTTCCTAAACAAAATTTTGATTCGATAATTAATCGAGCTATGGTGTTTAATTAGCGATACCTTCAAATATATTCTTTAAAGAAAAAATTAAGTAAGCAACGTAAATTACCTATTTTCTAAAACGTGCTTAGTGTAATGATTCATTCTACAGTCCTTCTATAAGATAACCCCTGCTGAGACTACCTGCTGTTAGTAAATGATACCCGTAAGCACGCTTCACAATGTGGAAACTTTTGTTTACAGAAATTGTGGTGTCCAAGTTTTAAATTTCATGAGTGTACAAATGTTCGACAAATTTAATAAATGCTACTAGTATTGCTCTAGGCTCATTGCAGTTTATCTTAGGTTTTGATAAAACCTAAAACAGGAAATCTTTTTCTCATCCATCTTGAACCTGGAACAGTTTTGTTTCTATACCCAAATTAATAGGCATCAATATTCAGTACAAATTGTTTTGGCGATTAGGGCAGTTTCGTTGTTTTAAACTCATCTAATTTCTTGTCTTTATTGATTTAGTTAGTGGTTTTGCACTATTGACAAATGCAAGAACACATTTGGCGTTTGCTTTTAGTGATTACCATACTTGATCTGCTATAATCTTTTTAGAATTGCTTTGAACTCCATCTCGTAATGCATGTATCAAAAAAACAGTACTTCCTTCTTAAATGTATAACATTCTTTGAGCTAAACTACAGGTTTCCACTCTGCAGTCAAAAAGTTACCGTTTAGAGATAAGATTATGTTGTTTAAACAAATTTCCAACAACAATTACGTCGTGTAAATAGACCAAGCACGTTTTTTGTAACATTCACGTAAGAGGGTTTTTATCAACCCTTTAAACATTCTTTAACGTTGAGAATAATTTTAACCAGACAAAGTATCTAGTGCATCTATCTTTCTTAGTTACCTCTTTAAGCTGTAGCCTACTCAAATAAACTAACAAATAATTAAACCGTCCTTTCTTTTTTGCAGGTACACTTAAAGTCTCTATCATTTATTACTTCTTTATGTACGTAATGATGTGCTTCGCCTATTTACGTTTTGCCAGATGAAACCTTCTGTCGTATATGTTAAATTTAATCAGATTTTTTTACACTTTTAACTCGTCTAGAAGAGATTTTGACACGGGCAAGTTAAAATGTACAATCCTTGTTAAAAGTATTTTTTCTTCTGCATACTTTCAACCGTGTTCAAACATCTTGTGGTTTAGGATGTTAATCTTAATCAGGGATGTCTTCTCCACTCCATTAGACCTGTATTGGTGCCAACGCTATTTTATTTGATTTCATGCTTCAAAATATTTGAATTTCTTGATTCCAAGAGTAGAGCATTCGAATAAGAGAATTAGGATTGTATCCTTTTCATCTTTGCACAGTGCTCCCTAAGTTTTCAGTCGAGAGTGCAAATGTCTTTGTATTTACTCATTGTAGGCATTTCGGACTTTTTAACACTCGTGTTCTAGAATTCATATCAATCAAATTATGTGGTGATTTGTTAAGTCTTGGATAATAATCCAATTGCCGAGAAACTGTAATTTGTTACAATGTTGATAATGAATCAATAAAAACACAGTCCTTTCATTTATCTTCGATTTATTATTACTTATACTCCTAATACGAAGACCCAATTGTGGGAAAATTTTAATCTAATTGGAATTTTAAGAAGTTTCACTTATATGCAATTTGTTGCTGTATTGGCATTATTTGGAGGATGCCAGTTATTATAAAATTAATATGGCAGTGAAAATAGATCCCGTTAACAACTCCTCTCTAGCACAATGTTATTTATTTATTTTGACAAAATTAGAACACTTCCAAATTGAGCAATTACCAAAGCGGATTCAACCAAAAAAACTGCATCTACCACATAAAATATTTGTGATACGGATTTTTTAAACAAATTTATAGTAAATACTAACAAAATAGGAAAAGTAATGTCAAAAACATACAGTTTTCACCTGTAAATGCTTTAATAATAAATAATAAATTAATTGATACTTACATTTATTTAAAGTTTGATTTCTACGAATCCTGAAACAAAATGATTTGTTAGGTACTTTTACGAAATAATGAGGAAGTTTATATAAATACACTGTGGTTAATTACTGGAATGCTACAAAAAATTGGTTTTGGTTGATAATGAATTTTTCCCACAAATAAGTCTGGTACGGCATCTAGTGCCATAATCTTATGGTATTGTAGCACGTGTGAATGGTAAATTACTAGCTATCAAAAATTTACCGACACATGATGTAAGCAGTTTACAAAAAGTCAATTATTCGATTGTTAAACGTTGTAAACTTGCAGCAATTGCAAACAAACACCAAAAATCACTCGGCAGCTGTTTCGTCTCTTTGAAACTCTTTATAAGATACACCCGAGTGTTAGTTCACAATTGTATAAGACGCGGTTGTTGACTAGATACCCTAAAGTGGAGGTACAACAAATAAATTTGGTGCGACATCTAATGCCACAAACTTGTCCTATCATTGTTCCAATAGTAACCTACTAGCTATCAAAACAATTAAAATTGTACTTTTTATTATATTTGAATTGTTTTATTTACAGTAATAAAGGTTAACAAATATTAATACATTAATTGTTAAAGGTAAAATCGTGTGTAAAAGTACTATGTAAATTAAATGTCATTATAACACAATCATTGTTGACAACGATGCCAAGCAGCCAAGCAACATAAACATTGAGAATAAATAAATCAAAACCGGGCCCGTTTATAATGATGGACGTGTGTAAACTATTTGGGATTAAAAAACTTTGCAACTTGTGCATAAAGCCTTACTTACACGTTTGTATCATAAGTAACTATTTTTCACTCCCGTTTTTAAATTAAAAATTAAAATCACTCATCAGTAATAAGACCGGAAGTTTGAGTTTTAATGGAGTCTAACTTATATTATGGGATTCATTTTACTAACTGCCACCATAAGCACTTTTCAGAACAATATAGTATATACTTTATAGATAATTCTGTTTAGCAAGAAAATGTTAATGACTCGCTCGTTTTACAAAACCCAAGCTTGTCTAAAAAAATCTACTACACAATATTCTAAGTATGATAAGTTGCAAGATTAAATTAAATTAATGCTAAGAAAAGTTTCAACATGTCTATCGGATTTGTGTTTTTTCATTTACTGTTTTCAGAAAAAAGTTTTGACGAGAATTGACCTAATTACCGAAACTTTATTTTTAATGGAGTTTAATTACACCAAATCTTTTTAATGAATGAAAACAAATTTCCTAATTTAACATTTACCTTTTATTTTTAAATTAGGGAATAATCGCTTTTATTTATTATGTATAATTATCATTTTTATCCATTTGCATTGTAGAGTTTACCTTATCATTACAGCGTTATTTGATTGCGCTGTGCAGATTATTTAAGTTTTTTAAAGTGTAAAACTAATAAATTTGCACAAAAATGAATAAGTAACTAAAATAAGTTACACAATTTAAAACCAATAACTTTCAAAAAATAACACAGATAAGAAAAGTTCTTAACGAGTAGAATTATACCTTGTAACAGTAATTATTCCTTCGGACCATATTTCAAATTTCTCCTCTTACGGTAAGCAACCGAACCTACTTCTTACATTAATAGTAATTTTTCGCACCAGCCATTGTATCTTTGTTTCTGTTTTAAAAGTTGGCATTGTGCAAATGTTTTTGAAAGATCTCATCCAGGTAATTTCAATTGTTCTTTTAAATAAACTATTGAATTGTTTTAATTAATTGTTAGTATGCTTGTTTGTGGTAATAATCAATATTTGAAATTAGAATCGATATTTTGGAGCTCGTTATTTCAACAATGCTTGACAAATGCCGTAAGTATTGTCAAAAATCAACATGTGGCCATATCGCCATTTTCGGAAACTATCAGAATTTTTTGCCAGAGTATTTTAAACCTTTCTGTATCTATAAGTTGTGCATTTTCTACAATTTTTGTGTTAGCTTATCTGGAGGTTTCTTCACCTTAGATCAAAAAATTTAGTCGTTGTATATGTCCATCCATTTCCTCTTATCAACAGTTTTATCAATACAACCGTATGCTATTTTTTATTGTAAGCACTATTTTCATCTTTATTGAATTGTACGGTAAAACCGTCCTTTAACTTACAAAGCATTTGTGTGAATGTGCGTTATTAAAATTACAAATTAACTTTTAAGAGACTAGTTAAGCGCTGTATTAACATTTGTAAACTCAATGATCTTTGCAGTAGTCTAAGGATTTGTTTTTTTTTGTTGTTTGTATTAATTCAAACGTTTTTGCGTATGCATAACAAGCGTATTCAATTATTTGTAATAGGTTTATACATTATAAATCCTCCATAACTTAACAGTATATCCCATGCCGTTACTAGCGGCACAGTATACATCTACAAATGTAGTAGTTGCACTTCATATAAAATACATGGGACTATTTGGTATTAAATTTTTTTAGCGCAGGTTACTGCGGTGTAACTGGTAAAACTAAAATTTGAGGCAAGGTTTAAATACTTTAGCATCCAATTTTCGTGGTATTTCACTATTTTTACACAGATTGTTGTGAGATAACAATTCCTCAGTAAGAAGAAGGATTACAAGAGAAGAACTACATGACTACAGCAAAAACATAAATGTTAGTTAGAGCAAGATTACAGAAGTAACCAGTGGCCGCAACAAAAGTTAAATATTTTTATAAATTGGATCGATTGGTCGTATTAAATAAAAATAGGTAATGGAAAAAAAGCAATGATTTGTTTCTAATTTATGTTAAATTGAAATATTATTCACGAGAAAACTGTAAGTTTAGGTTCCATGTATTTATAACATACGTTTTTTAGCTTTTAAAATGTAACGCCTCTGGCAGCAACCTTCACTACATTACAATAACAAATTTGACATGCGCGAATTAAATTTAGTACAAAATTTTCCCCTACTGCATTCGTAAATGTATAATAATAATAATGAAGTTTATTTTTCAACATAAATATAGTGTTAATGAAAAAAGATAAATAATACTAATAAGTTGAAAAGTTATAATTACTCTTGATCTTCCATTGGCTCCTTAGATATTTACAATTACTTGTATCAAAATATTGCTTATTCTAGTGTAGGTACACATAAATAACCAAATTAAAATCATATGAAATAAAATAAAAAGTAAAAAAGCAGCAAAAAACATTTTTTTAAATAATTGTTAGTTCCAAATATATATATACAGCATTAAAAGTATAATAACAATAATCAAGTTTAGGCAATATTTTTTATGACTGAAGTCCATATAGGTGCCTATACACAGGGTGGGCCACGTTATTCAAGACAGTCTGTAGTAGACAAGCGATGCAACATTTTAAAAATATTTTGAAATGGGCATATGTACACTCATGAAATTTAAAACTTGGACACCACAATTTCTGTAAACAAAAGTTTGCACATTGTGAAGCGGGCTTAAGGGTATCATTTACAATTCTAACAGCAGGTAGTCTCAGCAGGGGTTATCTTATAGAAGGACTGTAGAATGAATCATTACACTAAGCACGTTTTAGAAAATAGGTAATTTACGTTGCTTACTTAATTTTTTCTTTAAAGAATATATTTGAAGGTATCGCTAATTAAACACCATAGCTCGATTAATTATCGAATCAAAATTTTGTTTAGGAAATGTTTACAAAATAAAATTAGAAATAATTTTGATTTAAAAAACGTCTACAAGCAATAACTTTTAAATTAAATCAAAAAACTAAACATGGTTATTTGGGTTGACTGATTATTACTTATTTTTAAATAAATCTAACCTACTAATTATTGTAAGTTATTAAAAAAAATCATTAAACTCTCTATTCATAATATTTAGTCCTTACAAAATGTATATTTTATGACGTTTCATTTTTTTCTGTAGTTAATATAAAAGTGAAAATAAAAACTAAGGCAATTCTTATTGTCAACGTATATATTTAGTTTTTGACAAGAATTTATTACATAATTATAATTAAGATACCAAGTTATAGTTTAAAATTAAATGAAAACTTTTTTTTAAATAAAGGTATTACTATATAAATAAATATAAGAAATCAATAATGGGTGTGACCTCCATTATTATTGATACATTCTTGGAGGCGTCTGCTCATTGACGCTATCAAGGTATCAATATAATTAATATTAATCGTTTCCCATGCGGTATCAATGGCTGCAATTAGTGCATTACGGTTTACTGGTATAAAATTTGGCCCTTGTTGTCTTCGGATAACAGCAAGTATTCGAGCCCAAACATTTTCGATAATGTTAAAATCTGGGCTTTTGCTGGCCAGGGTAACAGCTCCAAGTTATTTGCTTGTATCCAGTTGCGCACAACCTGCGAAGTATAGGGTCATCATATCCCGATAGTTAATTATCGAATGTTCCAAGAAAATATGTGTAAATAGTAAATGGAATCTACTAACGTAACGTTAAGTCGTTAATTATAGTTACATAACTCTCCTTTCATAAGATATAGTTCATATTAATATGCTTATTGTAAAGCTTCGTACACACCTGAACAACAAACCGAGGAACAAACAGAACAACGAACCGAACGGCAATCGGAACATTAATTTGGACGGTGCTACGTACGAATTTTAGAACAGATTCGCAAGTCCTGATTGTTCCACGAACGGTTTGCGGCGTTCCCGCAACTTGTCGGTTTTTTCTCCGACATCAAAGAAAATGCGCGCGAATGCGTTTGCAGGTTTGGACGAATCTAAACAAAACGGCGAACAAACTTATGCGGGAGAATTAAATTATTTATTTTTTGTCCTCCCTTTTGTGGGTTTGTTGTGTTTTAGGTAATATTATGGAGTTGACAGAAGAAAAATGTTTTAAATTAATCAGTGTTTAAGAATGCAAGAAAAAAATGATGTCCCTATTAGCATCATTTGGGCGGGAAATTTCCAAAATAAAAAAAAGCGAAGTAAATTATAATTTTTTACTCTTCTTTGTGCGTAAAAATTTGGTTGGCACTATCTTCTTGTTTTCCGCAATTTTTTCTTCTCAATAATAAATATATATAAACTGAAAACTACTGAAAATAATTATGGGAACAGCACAAACGTTCCGTTTGTTGTTCGGATTGTGGAAATCATAAAAGATCGTTTGTCGTTCTGTTTGACTTTCGGTTCGTTGTTATGTTTGTTGCTCGGTTTGTTGTTCAGGTGTGTACGAAGCTTTACAACTTAAGCAACAATTTTTGGCGAATAAAGATTAGTTTGTGATGTAATATTAGAAACACAAATTTATATCATATCAAATTTATGACAACTTAAAAACCAAGAACGTGTATGTTATTGCTAAGAAATTATTAAGGAAAAAGCGCAATTGCAGTGTAAATATTTATAAAAAGACAAAACGATCCAAAGGTTAATAATACTAAAGCAACGATTAAACGCGATATAAGTAAATCAAAAAACTGAGAATAAACCTGTTCAAATTATTACTTCTAATGCTGTTAAAACTGCAATTATCGAAGCTACTGAGAAAATATCAACAAATGAAAATAACATCAATTCAGATCCTATTCCATTGAAACTATCATTTAGTAAGGTAGTCGAGAATGCATCTACTAGGATTCATAATTCAGACAACGCTAAAGGATTTAGCCAAAGTAACTAATGATAACGAGATCACTTTGATTAAGAAAAAACTAAAAGAAGTAATTATGGTGTTATAGGCAGCATGAATAGTCAATTGCATTCTGCAATAAAAGCGGTTCCAAAAAAAGCATTTTTATTTGTCTCTCGATTGTGTTCAACGACTAAAATTATAGAAATGGAGGAATTCCTTAAACCACTTTCCCGGAAGTGATATGTGAGCAACTTACTCCAAAATATCCTCAATATTACTCATCTTTCAAGGTAATTATTGACTTACATAATATAGATAAAGCAATGAAACCCGATATATGGCCACAAGGAGCATACGTATCTAGGTTTTTTCAACAACGCACGAGCAAAGAAAACTTAACATAAAGATCAAAAAAATATACGTTTGACTTGCTATGTCTCAATGTCAGGGGCCTAAATCAGGACAAAGCAGATATCATTTTTTGCGACTTTATAAATGAACATATAAATTTTTTATGCCTTACTGAAACGTGGGGTCATGACGACAAACTAAACTTTATAAACTTCAACGGTTTTAAATTATGTAGTCAGTATGACCGGATCTTAAATAAACACGGTGGTGTTGCCATCTGGGTTAGAAGCAATAACATTGTTGTGAAAGACTTAAATTTGAGTAAATTTTGTGAAGAGAAAACTTGTGAAGTTACGGGTGTAATGGTTACCTATAATGCTAGCAAACTGTGTCTGCTTACTTGCTACAGGTCTCCGGTTGGAAACTTTAATCGATTTCTCAACATATTAACGAACGTTCTTGATAAAGTACACTATTCTGGTCTCAAAATGTGTCTAAATGGAGATTTTAACATTGATGTTAGTATGAATTCCGCAGATAAAACTAATTTACTTAACGTTTTTATCAAATTTTGGGTTTGTTCAGCATATAAATAATCCAACCAGAATTGGTTACTCCTCTGAAACCACAATTGATCACGTGTATACTAACTTTACATTATCACCTCAATATAATACAGTCGATACAATCATCTCTGACCACAAAGCTATTTTATTTAAATTACAATTTGAAGTGGAAAATTTCACATATACATACTACAGGCGTTACTCTAAATCGAATTTACAAAATTTTCAACATAATCTCTCACTTGAGGACTGGAATGCGATTTACAAAGAATCAAATGTGGATAATAAATTTGAAGCATTTTTAAATATTTTTATGTACTATTTTGAAGTAAGCTTTCCATTAGTAAAGCAAAAGACCAAAAATTATTGTAAATCTTGGGTTAATGAACAGATAAAGCAGTCTAGTCATGAATTGAAATCACTTTATATTCTTCTACGGCACTTTCCAGAACTAAAAGCGTATACAATAAAAATAAAAAAGCTACATTATAAATTAGTTAAATCATCTAAACGCGAATTTATTCAAAATAAAATTAGTGACTCTAACAACAAAAGTAAAACGGCATGGAAATATGTTAACGAACTTAAAAATGTTAAAAATGTACAAACTAACATCACATTGCTAAATGATGATAACGATAACAAATTATTAATGATCCACAACAAGTTGCCAATGCATTAAACAATTATTTTATTAAGTCCCCCTTTGGACATTATTAACAACATTCTAATGTACAAGAAGAAACTTTTCCAAGCCATAGTTCCCAAACCATATATTTAATAGATTACACTGAAGTCGACACTTTGCGACTGTTTCACAAGCTAAAAAATAAAACTTCTTGTGGCCCAGATGGTATCCCAGTAAATATTTTAAAACACGTGTCAAATCAACTTGCACGACCAATTACTCACCTCATTAATTCTTCCTTTTGAACAGGGTCACTTTCCCTCTAAATTAAAGGTATCCAAGTGTATCCCTTTATATAAGAAAGGAAATCGTCTGAAACGTGAGAATTACAGACCATTAAGTATTACTTCATCGTTTTCTAAACTTTTGAACATGCAATGGCCGAAAGGATTCAATGTTTTCTTGCGAAAAATAACACAATATCAAAATGTCAGCATGGTTTTCGCCAAAAACATTCTACAATGACAGCTATACACGAATTTTATTCCGCCCTTACTATAAACTTGAACAAAGCAAAATGCCCAGTCGGTGTCTTTGTGATTTGAGTAAGGCATTTGACTTAGTCAATCACCAGATTTTAATTACCAAATTGCATTCTTGTGGTATCAGGGAGTTGCTTTGCAATGGTTGTCCTCGTTTATCAGTAACAGGTTGCAATATGTTAGTATTTCGCATAAAAACGGAAATGCTCTTTCGAGTTATACGTCTGATTTGGGTTGCATTGATGTAGGAGTTCCTCAAGGCTCTATTCTTGGACCTCTTTTGTTTTTACTTTTATAAATGACATGCCACTATGCGTCAAAAATACGGAACAATTAGTTATGTACGCTGACGACACATCTGCTCTTGTTACTTCTACTAATAAGTCTGAGGTAGAAAGAAATTTAAATAGCGTCCTCAATGAACTTACTTGTTGGTTTAACAAAATTTACTCTTCGTAAATCCTACAAAATCTAAATTCATGTTTTTCACACTCTTCAAGACAAAAAAAGACATTAATATTCATGCGATGGCCAACGGTTAATATTAAACATCAAAACCACTACAAATTTCTTGGAATTTATCTTCAAGATACACTTCAGTGGAATATTCAGTGTAATGAAGTCTCATCCAAACTGAATTCTATTTGTTATTTATTTAAAAATTTAAAAATTTTTTAATTTGAAACAATTAATACAGTTTTACTATTCGGAAGTTTTTTCGAATCAAATATGGAATAGTTTTTTGGGGTGTATCTGCTAAATGTATCGATGTTTTTAAAGCGCAAAAGAGAATAATCAGAACTATGATGGGTGTCAGTCAAGAATACTCATGTAGGGAACTTTTCGCGCAATTGGACTTATTAACAGTTCCCAGTATATATATATTGGAATTACTCATCTATATTTTTAAGAATAAATCAAAGTTTAACACTAGAAGTAAAATACATCAATTTCCACTAAATCCAATAATAACTTCCAATTAGTCCTGCCAAAACTAGAAATAATGCGTAACGCTCCAGACTATATGGGCGTTTATTTATATAACAAACTCCCAAATCATTTTAAATGTGTAAAGAGTGAGGTAGCTTTCAAAAATGCTGAGAGTAATATTTGTAAAGCAAGCGTTTTACTCAGTGAATGAATTCTATCTACATTTTTCCTAATTTTTGATTAGTGTTTGTTTTACAAAACTGCTGTTATAGACTGTACAATATTGAAATTTATTTATTTTTGTAATTTTATATGTGTTTGTAAACTACTTGTAAAATTGTTTGTAATATTCTGACTTACCATATATACATTTTTGTTGTATCGATTTGGTCAATATATATTATTATTATTATTATTATAATTAGATATCTTTGAAAGTTTATAAGTCCTCTATTGTAATCTTAATACTTAAAAGAAAATCCTGTCCATTAGCATTATAAAAGAATTGGTTTTACTTTATGAATAAGTTTCAATAACAATAGAATATCCTTGCTTGTTTAATTTATTTCCTTTGAGCCATATTGCTCTAAGGGTTGTTACATTGGTCATTAGAAGTATGTAATAAATAAACAATTACCTACTGTTTGAGAAGGGGTAGTGTGAACCAATAAATAAAGTAAAAATGTAAATTCCATTTTAGTTTAAAATTTCAAGTGTTGTGAAAATGCCACCTCATCTCGGTGCTGATTTGAAAGCGCGGATTGTTTCGGAATTAGCGGCGGGCCGTAGCGTGCGTGAAATTTCACGTATGTTAGATATACCAAAAGCACCGTAGGGCATTACCGAGTAAAATGGAATCTTGAACACACTTTGGAAAGAGCCATCGGAAGTGGTAGACCTAAAGTATCTACACGTGCTCAAGATCTCGAGTTGTTTCATTACGTAACAGAACAACCATTTGCTACATACTTCAGGGCTATAGCAGATACACATTTTCCCGGATGCCGTATAACTGCACAAAAAGATTAAAGGAGATGGGAATAAAAAGTATAATGCTGCTGCGAAAGAAGTTCTCAGTGACGAAAATATGAGACGTCGTCTGGAATTTGCAAGGCGATATGTGAACGAACCTTTGGAATTTTGGAATCGAGTGATTTTTAGCGACGAAAAAACGTTCAATAGCCGCAACGATGGACCACTAAAAGTTTTTAGAATGGAAGGAACTCGTTACGAAAATAATCACATATGTCCTAAAAACGAAGTGGTTATTTTTCTGTGAATGTGTGGGGTTGGGTTAGCGCGCGGGGTCCAGGAGTTTGTTGGGCTATCGATGGACGTCTTGATTCTGCTGCGTATTTAGATATTTTGGAAACTATTATGAAACCTTCAGTCGAAGTGTTTTATCCAGACGAAGATTATATTTTCCAACAAGTAAGTATTCTTATTTCACTATACTTTCTCAAAAAATAGTTCGGGATCTGTTGAATTAACATTTTCATAATGTATTTTTGTTGTTAAAGGACAACGCCCTATTCATACTTCGCGGGTTGTGCGCAATTGGATACGAAAATAACTTGGAGCTGTTACCCTGGCCAGCAAAAGCCCAGATTTTAACATTATCGAAAATGTTTGGGCTCGAATACTTGCTGTTATCCGAAGACAACAAGGGCCAAATTTTATACCAGTAAACCGTAATGCACTAATTGCAGCCATTGATACCGCATGGGAAACGATTAATATTAATTATATTGATACCTTGATAGCGTCAATGAGCAGACGCCTCCAAGAATGTATCAATAATAATGGAGGTCACACCCATTATTGATTTCTTATATTTATTTATATAGTAATACCTTTATTTAAAAAAAAGTTTTCATTTAATTTTAAACTATAACTTGGTATCTTAATTATAATTATGTAATAAATTCTTGTCAAAAACTAAATATATACGTTGACAATAAGAATTGCCTTAGTTTTTTATTTTCACTTTTTATATTAACTACAGAAAAAATGAAACGTCATAAAATATACATTTTGTAAGGACTAAATATTATGAATAGAGAGTTTAATGATTTTTTTTTTTTAATAACTTACAATAATTAGTAGGTTAGATTTATTTAAAAATAAGTAATAATCAGTCAACCCAAATAACCATGTTTAGTTTTTGATTTAATTTAAAAGTTATTGCTTGTAGACGTTTTTAAATCAAAATTATTTCTAATTTTATTTTGTAAACATTTCCTAAACAAAATTTTGATTCGATAATTAATCGAGCTATGGTGTTTAATTAGCGATACCTTCAAATATATTCTTTAAAGAAAAAATTAAGTAAGCAACGTAAATTACCTATTTTCTAAAACGTGCTTAGTGTAATGATTCATTCTACAGTCCTTCTATAAGATAACCCCTGCTGAGACTACCTGCTGTTAGAATTGTAAATGATACCCTTAAGCCCGCTTCACAATGTGCAAACTTTTTGTTTACAGAAATTGTGGTGTCCAAGTTTTAAATTTCATGAGTGTACGTCAATAAAGACTCAAAAAGTGTAGCGCATAAAAGTTACATTTTTTAAAATAGAACACCCTTTATTTTTTGGTTTTTTTGTGATTTATAAAAAAAATATTTTTTATATTTCATAAGGGTTTTCTATGCCTAATTGTTGTAGTTTAAAAGTTATTTCGATTTTCATAATATCAAAGGCTCTTCATAATAACGAAATATGGCTATCCACGATGTCAAAATTTAAGTGTAAATTGTCAGATATCCTATTCGATTTGTTGCTTCAATTTGTTTTACTTAATGATGTACAGAGCGTTTAATATACTCTCATTAATTCCGGCCATATTTACAAAAAATAACTTAGTTAAATTAAATGGAACACTATGTATATTTTTATCAAATAGCAAATTTTGTTTACTTTTTGGGGGAAATATGGAATTTCCTTTGTCTAACATCAAGAGATGCTATAGTACTGAATTCTTTACAGAATTTGGTTAGAAATGATAGAAAATTAAACTAGATAGGCGGCTTAAAAAATCCATTTGTTGACAAAATTGGTCAGTTAGTCGTTATCAAGAATTTGACAGCTATACCAAATTGTAAATTTGTGTTTCTTTTTTTTAAAGAAGTTAATATTTATGAAAACTTTGTCATTAGAAAACAGAATTAATATGATTTTGGTAATTGGAGAGTATCATCATTGAAAACATCCTAACAGAGAAGCGTTTGAAAGGTTATTTGAAAGCTTTCGCAGAACAGGGAGTGTTGCTTATAACAAAACGAATAAAACAAAGTACGTTATTGAAGATGAGGATAATCAATTCATGATTTTGGGTGCTTTTGTAGAGAATCCATCCACAAGTCAGAGGCGCATTGCTGAAGAAACTGGTATAAGCAAAACCAGCATTAGGCGCATTCTGAAGCAATTTAAATATCACCTATATCATATCCAAATACACCAAGAACACTCTGACAGGAATTTTAAAAAGAGAATTAACTTTTGTATGTGGGCAATAGATCAAATTGGAGAAAAAACAGATTATTTTAATTATGTGCTATGGTCAGATGAGGCGGCATTCCATAATTATGGGGTAGTCAATAGACATAATTTTCATTATTATGAGACTAAAAATCCACATAAAATGCGCACGGTAGATCGTTAAAAGGTGGTCACACAATGTTTGGGGGTATTGTAGAAAATAATGTAGTAGGCCCATATTTTTTGAGGGATATTTAAATGGGAATGAATTTTACGGTTTTTATGTAATGATCTCCCAGGCCTCCTTGAAAATGTACCGTTTCATATAAGACAGAAAATGTGGTTGCAATTATATGGTGCACCAGTTCATTACAAGCATATGGTGAGACAGTATTTAAAGACTACATTTCCCAACAAATGGATTGGTAGAGGTGGACCTAAAGAGTGGTCCCCAAGATCAGCATGTCTTACATCCATGGATTTTTTTTTTCTGGGGGTATATTAAAAACACGGTATATGCTACAAATTTAACTACGAGAGACAATATGCGGAATCGTATCAGAGATGCTTTCAGGAGTCTGACATCTGAAATGTTGATGCATGTTGACGCTTTTTTGAAAAAAAGGTGCAGTTGTGTATCGAAGCAGATGGCAAACAATTTGAGCACCTGTTATAAGTTGTTTTTGTTTTCTTCTAAATGAACGTTACATTTAAAATTTATTTATTATTTATTTGTTGTCTTTATTGTTTTGCTGTAGGTACGTTTACTTGTTTCTGCAATTTAAAATGTTATTTTTAGTACTAAAATAAACGTGTGCTTTTTTCTCATCAAACTTCCACTAACTGTATAATTATTGAGTATTTTTAACAACCTCATTGTACAAAAATAAAATAACTTTTAAACTACAGAGAGGGAGCCCTTATGAAATATAGGTTAGTTTCGAGCGTAAAGTTAAATAACATATTAATATACAGGGTAATCCATTTTAGTTAACGACGTTTTTAATGTGTTCAACATCATTGGAATTAATGTAAGTATATTAAACACTCTATATAATAAATAAATAAAACAAATTAAAGCTATAAACGGAATAAGATATCTGACAATTTACACTTTAATTTTGACATCGTGGATAGCCATATTTCGTTATTATGAAGAGTTATTGAAAGCCTTCGATTTTATGAAAAATCAAAATAACTCTTAAACAATAACAATTAGGCATAGAAAACCCTTAGAAAATATGTGTTTATTTTGTATGTAAATCACAATAAAACCATAAAATAGAGTGTGGTCCATTTAAAATATGTAACTTTTATGCGCTACACTTTTTTTGGGTCGCATTGTACAATTCAAAATAATATAAAAAAGTCTTTATTAACGTACATACGCCCATCTCAACATATTTTCAAAATGTCGTATTGTTTATCTACTACAGACCGTCTTGAATAACATGGCACACCCTGTATGTATCTTGGTGATAAAGGTGGCTAGACCAAGTTCTTTAAGTTCATGCGGAATGTTATACCGTGTGTCCCAGGGAGAACACAACATAGGATTTTTATTAAGGCAAAATATAGAACGGATCTACTTGGGCTATGATATTTTTCACCGTTGCGATACGACGTGCGTTGTAAATGTCCGTTGAAGTAAGAAAGAGGAGAGCGGTTTTGTGTGCCTGTGACGATTGTCATGTCTACCACAACTGTAATATTCACTTTTGACATTTCTCAACCTAAAAATTTATTATTTTTGTTTTTGCGAAAATTCTAATTGTTTAGTCGCTTTGATGTGATCGCTTTCTCAGGTAAATAGTACAACTAATTCTTTTACATAATTTGGCATAATTATTTTCGTAAAATTAATTTTAGGTTTTTAAACAAAAAGTACATGGTGATGTTTAGTATTATAAAGAATATTAAGCTGATTTAAGATGCAGTTATATTAATATGATTAAAAGTGCCTATGAAAGTATAATTATGTAAACGGATTTAGAGTTTCGGTATTATACAGCATGTTAAGAACTTCACGATATAAGACCGATGCTTGTGTAAAAACACGATTGGAAGGAAGAACCAGGAGACGACAGTTTCATAGGCAGAAATATTATTATTTTAGTACCTACCTAAAAGTGATTGAACTTGGAATATTGTTGCAGGGAGTCGTACAAGCTAAATGTAGGTAAAAAAAAATGTGATTATTTGAGAATGCCAAATAGTTAACAGCTTTGAATGTTTGAACCTCGGTTTGAACTCACAAAAAGAATAAGGTTTGTATTTTAAATTATTTTCTTTGTTTTATATTCTAAATTTCCAGATCCCATAAATTTAAATCTCTGCAAATGCACACATGAGATCTATACACATAATCGCCAAACCTTTGTAAAATGAATTTAAATTATGTTTATTAATAAAACTGATTTTTTTTTTGAAAATCGTATAAAATTCTTTTTTTTTTTTTGGTGGTCCCAAAAAGGACCGTTTTGGTTTTTGGGTAAGTATGCAGAAGTAAAACCTACATTTTATTTGAACCAGCAAGTGCTTATATTAAATGATCATACTGCTGTCCATTTTACTGCTAAACTATGCCCTAATCGATTACTAAAAATTGCGTTGCACATTAGAGATTACGTTTACCGGAACATTAAAGCAAACTTTTACAATTCTGTCCTTCCAATGACTCGACAGTGATGTGTAGTCAGATCTGAATACGCACTTTAGAGGAAATGTATGACCATAAAGAAAGTCATTAGGAGACAAATCTGGTGATCTCGGTAGCCAAGCAATTTCACTACCTCTTCTAATCCAGAGTTCTAGGCAACGCATCGTTGAAGGGACTTTTACCAGATTAGCACTATGATCTGGACACGCATCGTGCTGATACCAAACAACAGTATCCTCTTCAGCAACTTCGTGCAATGCTGGTAGCACATGCTCAATTAATAGGTCACGGTACTTAACAGCAGTAAGTGTACCCTCAATAAGAAAAGGACCTATTATGGTATTGGAAAATATCCCAGCCCAAACATTTACTGATTAGAGATATTGGGTGTGAGCTGGTATAAACAGATGAGACTTTTCTGTGCTCCAAAAACGGTAATTTTGAATGTTTGGTGTTCCATTTAATGTAAGTGCATTCATCAGTAAAACACCGATTTTTAATAAAGTTATCGTCATTATTAAATTTTTCCATTAAAATTTCACAAAATGTTTGTCTTTTTTCAGCATCCGTTCTGAAAAGCTCTTGATGTTGAGAATAATGGTAGGACTTATACTTGTGTT
Source organism: Abscondita cerata (assembly GCA_030710515.1). Lineage (NCBI taxonomy): Eukaryota > Metazoa > Arthropoda > Insecta > Coleoptera > Lampyridae > Abscondita > Abscondita cerata. The sequence continues at coordinate 117,780 of JALBCR010001766.1, read as the reverse complement.
TCTTTAGTATTCTATGTACACGACTTTTACTTAGACCGCAGTCAACACTTAGTTATGATCGGATTATGTTGAACTGCTGCTAGGTACATCCCAATCTCGTCGTTGTTGTTGTTAGGGCTGTCAAGCTGCAACAGCGCTGTGGCCGCATGTGAGACACTGCCAGTATTTTCCAAGGTTTGAAATACTGGCATGACTAGACTAACACTTGGAATCGGTTGATCTTGAAAAGTGCAGCAAATAATGCTGAACTGTTTCTATAGCTTTCACCACTGCATACCCATTTAACCATTTACGAACTTTTTTCAGCGGTTGTATACACACTCATTATTGCAGAAAGTTATAAAAGTAGCGCTAATAATTCCAAATTTAAGTTGGTTGCTGCAACTTCAAGAGCAATCAAAATGACACAGACCGAACGTCGCATTGGTTGAAAATTTCAAACACTAGTAGATCCATTCTATATTTTGCCTTAATAAAAGTCACATGTTGCGTTCTCCAAGTGGGACACACGGTATGTTCTATCAATTTGAAATTGAAAAGAGCGTTCAAACAGAGTTGATGTGTGTTGAGGTGGCGAAATAATTCCTTTGTATCTTAAATTTTAGCGTGTGTACGTCAGTTCTGAATTTAATTTTTATTATATAAACAAATCAGTTGTTCATTTTTAAATAATTTCGTGACAAAGTAGAAGGCAAATTGTAAAGCAACGCTTGTTTTGCATGTATGAGATATACCTACGTTCATATTTACGGATGCCAAATGATTAAACGCAAACACAAATTTTGGATCATTTAAAATTTTACTGCAGGTATCTTGTGTACTGAAGGACCGTAAACTTCGCTGCAGTATGCCATGAAAATTCGAGCAAGACAAGAAGTGAATTGCACAGTAATGATTTAGTTTCAGTATTTAATATACGTCTATGAGGATAAATTTACTTCGATGCTTGGATATTTTACCTATGCAACAGTTCATGAACTCTTAAATTTTTGGTTTTTTTACGTATTGGTATAGAAATCCCACCAATCTTTAAGCAAAATTTGGCATTTAAAAATTCTACGTGATTTTTATTGTCAAATAAAATAACGATTTATTTTTAAGGATTGATAGCTAATAAATGTTGATTAGATATCACATTAATAGCACTGAGATCGTCATTAACTTTACGTACAGCATCTTCGTAATTATTAAGGTTAAATGAATATAGAAGTTGAGAATCATCAGCAAACATTTTTTAGCTTACAATTTTTTTAATATACGAGGATATAATGAAAAAATTCTTAGCCTACTATAAAACCAAACAAAATTTCAATGTCAAAATATTTTATTACTCAACATATTCTTCTCTTAATTGGATAAATTTATTACAGCGAATCTGCAACGTCTCTAGACCTTTCAAAAAAAATGTTTCTTCTTGCCCTGCAAACCAGACCTCCACAGCTTCTATTACCTTCTTGTTGGAAGAAAATGTACGACCTTTTAAACTTTTTTTTTTCAGTTGAGGAAAGAGGGTGATAGTCGGACGGAGCCAAATTGGAGTGAATAAGGGGCGTGTTCTAGTAATTCAAACCTTAAATCACGAATTTTTGCATGGCAACATGAGATTTGTGTGCAGGGGCGTTGTCCTACAAAAACAAAACACCTTTTGGATAGCTTTCCGCGTCTATTCTCTTTAATATTTTTCGAGTGGTCAGTAATGTCGAATAGTAATCTCCAGTTATTGTTCTACTCCATGGCAATCGTAAAAAATCTGAAGCAAGAACTTTTTCAGCAGATTTTTGGACACGAACCAGAGTGTCGCCATTCCGTCAATTGTTGCTTTGTTTCTGGATCGTAGAAATGTACCCAAGTCTCATCCATAGTAACAATTCGGTTTAAGAAGTCTACATCGTTTTCAAATCGAGCACAGATCGAACGCGATGCTTCTACCCTTGCACGCTTTTGGTCAACATTCAAACATTTGGGGATCCATTTTGCAGCAATTTTTCTCATGTCCAAATTGACGTAAACCATATGATGAACGCGTTCGTATGAAATATTCAGTGCTTCAGATATCCGTTTTAGCCCAATTCGACGGTCTGATAAAATCATGTCATGAACTGCATCGATATTTTCGGGGACTGACACAGAAACTGGGCTTCCCAGTCGGTCATCATCTTCAATGAAAAATTTAGCTCTTTTGAAGCTTGCATTCCAATTTTTGAGGGTCGCATACGAAGGACATTAATCACCAAGGGTATTAAGCATATCTTTGTAAATCTGCTTACCTCTTAACCCTTTTAAATACAGGTACTTGATGATGTCTCGATACTCCAATTTTTCGATTTTCACAATTTCGATGGACATCTTTTTTCATTTAATTTATTGCGTGACTCTGGTTTACTTTTTTGACGTCAAACTTTACACTGACACTTCTAATAAGTTATTGTTTGTTGCTATGGTAATGCAATATTTTGTTTATGCAAAGAAGTGGTCTAGGCTAACTAGATATCAATACATCCTCGTATGTATGAAATGTGCACGTGTAAATATTATAAGCAGAAAAGGTCCCAATATTGAACCTTGAGGTACTCCTCTGGTTACTGGTAAAAATTTAGACGTTACATTATTTACAGTTACACATTGCATTCGATTGCTGAGATAACTGTCAAAAAGTGACACGGCAGAATCGGATCAATCTATATAATAGAGAATCGATAATAAAATGTTGTGTTTTTATGATACCAAATGCTTTACTGTAAACGAGCAAAGTAAGCACTGTTATTTTATTTTTATCCCTAGCATTTAGTGTTTCATCTGTGATGTATAACAAAGCCGTCGTACAACTTCGGTTTGGTCTAAAGCCAGGTTAGATGTCTGGGATTATGTTATGGTTTTGTAAATACACGGGCAACTGTAAATTGATGACCTTTTTAAAAACTTTAGATAGTACAAAAATAAAACTAATAGATCTTAAATCACTTAATTCTTTAGGTTTTGAATTTTGTGCTATAGAAATAACTACAGCTTTTTCCCAACATTTTGGGTACGTGTTAGTACGTATGAAATAGTTAAGAATATGGGTTAAGCACGATAACAGTGTAAACATACAATATTTTCTAATGTCGATATTAAATAGATCAAATCCGGAAGCGTTAGTTTTAATAGCGCTAATATAATTAAGCACCTGCGATGTAGTTACTACCTGAAGTTTAAACTGCCTTAAGTTATTTACTCGTTTGTTATTAACTGCGCAATTTGGTTTGGCGAGAATGCAATTCAGATAAAAATAATTTATTTTGCTAGCCTGAGCTAAATGTTTTGAAATTTTATTCTTAGCCTTAAGTCTAATGTTTGTGTTTCTTAATTTATTCAACACTTGTGAAGTGGCACAGTTTTTAGAGATAAATTGAAAGTATGCTTTTCCAATTTTAACATATGATTAACAAGATTTTGCAAGAATTTATAGTATTTCCATTTGGCCGGTAACATAGTTTGGTTGTATTTCGCTAGAGCTTTTTCATGAAGTTTCATTGCAACTCTGATATTATCGGTCAACCAAGAAATTTTTGGTCTGCGCATCAGGTGTTACTTCGTTGCGTGTATGCTACTGTACAGAAGTACTTGGTTTGCTATCGACACGAGTGTAAGCATTTAAAGTTATCACTTCTGATAACGACAATGCATATAAAACATTCACAGTCATTACATTTAATTGTTGGCATTTCTTAGTTAAATTTAAAAAGAAAAATTAAATATCTGTCTAGCAAGAAATTGTAGAACTTGCAGTTACCTAAAAATGTTAAGAAAAATTTAGAATTGTTTGTAGTTGTGCCACCACTTTGAGGGTTAAGCATATTTTTTTATTTTGTTACGGTAGACTATCTTGAATTACAGAGGCACGAATTAGTACATGGAGTTTTAATAATCCATTCCAAAAAAAGTTACTCCTATAAGAAGACCCATCATATGGTAGAACAAGCATACTGTAATAAATTAAGACAGGAGATTTCATTTACTATCTTGAATATTCAAAACTGTAAGTTGCCGACTGTGACAGGGACACTTGTGTTTTAACCTTGTGACGTGTTACTGGAGGTATGTATACAATCAATTTTAAATAAACTTCGGGGATGCTTTATTTTGAGCAATATTTAATTTTGTCTTTTTGCACGTTTTTAGTGTTTAACTTTTACGTTGGTTTAAACCCCAATTGTAAAAAAATTAACTAATTAGAAACCGCTAACGTAGTTTCTTTACCTGTGAATTTATTGCGTAGAGAATTGTCTCGCGCGTATTTTTTTGTAATACGCACTCATGAACCATTTGTGACCGATTTATCTAATGTTTTTTACTTCATTTTATTAAAGTTTAATTTAAATTGCTATGGGAAACAATCAATAAAATGTAAGTTAACAATGATTAATCCAGATTGCAGACGCGCAAGGTGCTCGTATGACATTTTCATTCTATTTATAAAACATATGAAGGGGATCTTTTTAAACAATGCAACAAGATGTGTAGCGTAAATAAATTATGATTTGTTTTAAACTGTTTGTTTTAAAGGTCGTTTACATCGACTTGAATTGCATTTTAACGTACGTAAATTAAAAAATTGGCAAATGTGTAACGCCGTTCCGCTAACACTTGCATTTATGTTCAAGTATACATACGAAAAATTAACGTAGTATACGAAATTGTTACGTCAACTTTAACTTAAGATGTTACTTAAATAATTTATTATGTTTGTGTGCAGTTTTTACAATGTTCAACGAGAACTTCTTAAGCTAACTTAGTAAATGTAAGCAAAAACCTACATTTTTTTGTGCCTCTATTGATTTATTTTAAACTGGCTTATAATATCTTTATCTCCAAAGTTTTTTGTTGCTAAATCTGATGTTCCACAGGGGTCTAACGTAGGTCACCTTCTATTTTTAATTTATATAAATGATCTTTGCGACAAAACTTAAAAATGTATTATTACTATTACTTTGATCATTGTTTGCATTAAACTGCAGTCTGCGATAAATATTATTTTTGAATGGTGCAACTTGTATATACTTAAATTAAATGTAATTAAATGCAAAATTCTCAAAAAAACTAAGACCGGTATTGTATAGTGTAACAGTGTCCTTACTGGATGTTACGAAGTAAAAGACCTTGGCATCTATTTTGATAGTGCATTTTGTTTTAATGTTTACGTTTCAAACACAGTTTCATTTGCAAACAAAATGCTTAGTTTCATTATACGTAATTTTTTCTACTACTAATGCTTTAAAAACTTTGCATTTTTCTTTAGTTACAAGTCGCCTTGAATATTCGGCAATAATTGGTTGCCCTATTATTACGAGTAGGTACTGCAGAATAGAAATAGAAAAGGTTCAAAGAAGGTTCTTAAAATATCTTTGGTATAAAACATAATTATTATCTTGAAAGAGGATGTTCACATCTGCAGTTAATTAGTACTTTTAATATACCATCATTTAAGGAGACGCAGGATTGGTTTAATTTTGTTGTACAAATTATTACATTATTCAATTGATTGTTCGTTTATACTAAGTAGACTAAACTTTGCACACCACGATTAATTACTAGAAATAATTATACCTTTTGTATTTAGTTTGAAAAGACAAATATATTAAAAAAAGTCTCCAGTAATTACTATGTGAGTAATTATAATGACATTTGCTGCGTTTCTGTTATTTTCTATTGTAAATTAACATTGTTACTAGATGCATGTGGTAATTATTACGCAAGCAATTGTATAACTCGGTTTTGGTGGAACTTGTTTAATATTTAGTTTAATTGATTGATTACTGTAACTTGTAGCTGTTGTACAATAAATCTATTATTATAATTATTATTATTTACTCATGAATTCGTTTGTACGTAAAAAGTAATTATTTTTTTATAAGAAGGGAACGTTTCTGTATGAATGCTCTTATCAATGCCGTTTTTTGGTTTATTTATTTAGTTCGATTTGGATGGGTGTGTTTTAAACCGCCTGGTAACAGCCGTTGGTTGACTTAACTGTCTTACCCTGGTTTTTTGCAAGTGGAGCAGTTTGTACACCTTTACCGTCAAATTATTTGATATTTTTAAACAAACATTGAGGAGTGTTTGTCAGAAGAAAAGGGGTTCAAGCCGCCTGGAAACAGCCGTTGGTTGACTTAATTGTTCTACCTGGTTTGGTACAAGTGGAGTAGCTTATCTCTCACCTCGACTTAACATTAAACTTTTACCAAGACATTTACTGTCATTGAACTCATTATTTACCTGCTAATACAAAGAATATCAAAGCAGAGTTTATTGATTTATGATTTTGATTTGATTTTATACGATATTTATTATGTAAATTCTATGTGTTAGTTTTGATGATTTATTATTTTATTCGCATAAATGTATGTATTATGTTATATTGTTTTTTTTGTGTTTTCTTTGTGTTTATACTAACGAAGTTACGAGGCTATATAATTAGTATTTATTTCATAAAAATGGAAATATGATGATCATATCTTGTTGAAAACTGTTATTTGATTTGCTTAATATATTGATTTATTGACATTTTATGTGTTATGCCTTTCCTATTTGTGTGTTATTTGTGTATGTTGTTCAATGTAGTTTTCAGGTTTTCCTTTTGTTAGCAGCCTATGCAGAGGTTAAATATTGAATGTTATTGTGGATCGCATGCGAGTTTTATTTTAATTTATTGGTTTATAATACATTATCCAAAGTAGATCAGTTTTCATTCAATCCAAATCTATGCTAATTTCGTAGAGTAATTAAAAATCATCACATCGTAGAATATTTTCCATTTCATTTATTTGACTTTCACAATTCTCTTTTTGTTAAGGCTTTCTAATTTATGTACTACGACATAGGTTAATTGTCACCTATGATACTCGTGACTTGTTTTGAAATTTTGCTATGTTTGTATCACCACACTACGACACGTCAAACACTTTTCAAATAAAACATCATGTAACTCAGTAAAGAACCACAATTTATGTAAGTGATTTCCATAATAATTTCTAATTATTACATACAATGTTCTTGTCAGTTTACAGTTGTATTCAAAATGGTTGCATACAAATCACTCAAACTCCAGGCATAAATTTTAGATCGTAAAAGGTCCTTGCAAAATAAACAAAAATCGATGATTCACAGCAATGTCGTAAAAATTATATAATCCGAACATGCATATTATTATGAAAAATTGTTATACAAAACTGTAAGTAAATAAACTCAAGTGAAATATTGCAAAATACTACTTGCTACTAAATTTCAAATTAAATAACATAATATTTACAAAAAAAAATTAAAATGCACTACAACTTTTTCTTATTAGATAAACGCATTATTGATACTCGTTTACAACCACAACTGTTTTATATTCAATGTAGTACTATCTGTGAGTAAGAACAATCTTGGTAACTACAAAGCGTTTTGTTGCTGTGAAATATTGTGCTACGTGTAAACTATAACGAGTTTGCACTTGAAATCTCGCAAACGTGACAACCACTTTTCCATAGTAGTAATAAATGAATCATGTTACACTCCAAGGGCAAGTCTATTTTATTTTACAACAATCAGAATTAAAACTAAAAAAGTATCAGTTTCGATTACCGCTTACACACTAGAGATTTTTTCCTAAAATAGAAAAATTCAGATTATGTTTAACTCCCACGCTTAAACAAATATCAAATTTGTCAATTAAAGCACTCCAAATATTTGGACTTAGTATTAAACACTACTGTATAATATGTCTTTCTATTTTATTTTTGTGTTTTCTTTGCAAAAAGCACGTTTCTGATAGTGTATACTTATGTGATAGGATATTATTTATGACTATATAACGTTTTGTTTCTAAACATCACGTCCTGAAGCGAACGCTACAGTGAGTAGTGAACTTCACTTTTCAAATTAAAATAAAAATTGAAATATGTAAATGGTATTTTTATTCACGAAAAATTTTCGTTTATTTGAATAATTGTACAAATAAAAGTCGTTTGGAGACCAAAACTTGTCGTTACGCATACGTTTTTTTTTATGTAATGCGAAAGATTTTATTTTACATAGAATAAGCATGGACGTTTACATAATAAGTATAGTGTTTATTTAAGAGTCAATCAACAACGGTAAAGGTTATGGGTGAAATCTACATGTAAGAAAAACTTAACAGGAAATTCGAAAAAAAGTAAGCAATTTAAATTACAGTTAAATATTTTATAAACGTTTCCTTTCAAGTATTTACGATTTTAAATTTATTTTTCCTTGTTTCTAATTTAAAATGATGACAAACACAATTGAAAATACAATTTTTGTATATTAAAAGTTCTTTTTTTCAATACAGTTTTTGTATTTAATGACTAGTTAAATTCATTAAAATCACCTTCAGATTATTTAAAATTACATTGATACATTTTAATTTAAAATATTAATGACAGTTGTCAAATAATTTTTTTAATGAATGAATGAAAAAAAATAAAATAATTTAAATAAAAAAAATTTATATGACAACTGTCATTAATATTTTAAACTATAGTTTATTATTGTAATTTTAAATAATCTGAAGATGACTTTAGTTAATTAAAAAGTTAAAACTATTTATTAAATAAAAACACTGCATTGAAAAAGACAAGAATTTTTTAATAATATAATATAATTTAATATACATCATGTTCATTTAGTGTGTAATTGCCCGATTATGGGCTCCCAGACTACTTGTCCGATAAAGTGTTAGTAGGCTTCCCAAATAGACTTTAGAAGTTTTTATTGAATAAATCAAAGACTTTTTATTTCAAATATAAGACATGTTAGATACTTTTCTATTGACTTTCGAAGGAGAAGTTGTAACGGTCACTGTGAGTTAGGCAACACACAATACACGGAGTCGAGGTGTAAACGCGACATTTCTCCGTGTTCGCTCCTTAACGAAAATTTTTGGGGATTTAATTCCCAGAATTCAACTTCCGCGTTGTCCTAATTGGCCAATACATTTTCGGCTGATCTTCAATTTCCGCCTTGTAACAACTACTATCACGTCGTGTTACGTGAAATTCAAATTTGCCTTCATCTGAGTGCTTAATCGTAATTCCGTCAAATTTTCTAGTGGTATGTATAGGACCCTGCAAACTTTCAATGTATAGCGGTATATTTTTAGCTGGGGAAAGGATTGATTACTCGATTTTCTGAAGTTTATCTTAGGACGGATGCGTGTACTAATTTCTTCTAATGGTCGCTCGATTGCACTCAGGTACGACAAATATTCTTCATGGCTTCTTCAACGTAACACCGTGCATAATTTTCAGATAAGGCGAGTTACTCCGGGATTAGAGTTACTCCGGGATTAGAGTTACTCCGGGATTAAAATTACTCGGCTTTAAAGGTTCTTTTGGCCTAAACAAAACCAATTACCTGGCTGATTAAATTCATCGTGGGATCTCTTTCTACCTTTTATTGTCTTGTCGCTGCGTGTGTCGCATACTTGGGGTTTGCTGTTAAGATTGCTGAAGTACGGGACATCCTACCGAAGTTAGGGGTCGCCGCAGCTGGAACCGACACCACATATCTGTATCTTCTCCTGTGTGTGTCAACATCGTAAACCTCTATCTACAACATAAGGTCAGATTTTTCTAATTATACTTCTGCGCTGAAAACAAACCATCTCCGGGACGTCACACTGCTACCGAAAACGTCTCAAGCGTAACACCTAAATAAGTACAACTTGTCTTGGCACCTTAAGTGCAGTTAAATCTTTGGAACTCGAAACGTATTTGTTCACGTATTTATATTTTTTTTGTTAATTCACTACAATATAATTAATTAACTTGTTGTGGCGCATATACTTGCCCAATCTGTAAACGAATGTGTACCGTAAAGGCGCGAACTTGCTTCATTTACCCACCATTGCTTGGGGATTTTTAGAGTATAAGGGTAAGACCACGGAAGAGCGCTCTTTTGGGGAAACACCTAACTCTCCGATACTTTTTTAACGCTAAATATTGCAACTGCGAACACTAAATACACCTTCGTATTGTGCGGGTGTGGTTACGTCGCCATCTTGTCTAGATTAAATAACGCCAGTGGCGTACCGCATAAATTATTAAATTGCTATTAATCTTATATTTTTTTTCCTTCTTTTGTGTACGACTATATATATGGGTACGAACGAATACGCTTCGTAGAATTAACTTACGTTGTAAGTGGATATATTTAAATTGTGCTCTGTTCCTTCTTCTTTATGGTGTGTTATTAAATATAACGTTTTGTAGGTTACTTGTGTCTCTCTCTCTCTTTATTGTATTTATTGCTCCTTTAATTTGTTACGGTTGATTGTTGCGTCTGTTTCTTTAGTTCGGAAGCAGGTTTGTATCCACGCATTAGGACTATGGCGCCCTCGGATTAAATCAAGACAGTTCTGAAGAAGCGGTGGATCCTTTTTCTCACCCACGCCCTACTCTTCGGCTGCCGGCAAAATTTACTTTTCTTCAATTAACCGTAGCAAGAAATTGGCATCCCAACTTCGGGGCTCGATTTTCTTCTCGTTTCTTTCTTTTTGTGAAATCGGATTATCAGTCAAGGTTGCTCGAGTATTTTTCTTTACTTGTCGTTCGATTCTCTTTGGAAATTTTTATTTTCTCTCTCTCTCTAGTACTTAGTGCTATTGCTTGCTTTCCTTATTACTATCAGTTTGATCAGTAATAGGACATTTACTTAAAATTGTTTTATTATTCTAGGGTTAGTATTTTAATACTGTTTTCTCTTTCTTACTTGTTGTTGTGGGTTCGAGTTTATTCTTTTTTTTTTTTTTTGTATTGTAAGCTAGGAGATTTTATTTAAAATGCCGAAAGTGTAGAAATTCGAGGTCAATCGCCTTAAACAACACGAACTGCGATACGAGTTAGCTTCTAGGGGACTTAGTGCTGACATTTCGGTGGAGGGTCTTCGGAAACTGGTCCGTAGTGCTCTTCAGCTGGAAGCGGAAAAATCTTTATCCGAAATTAAATACAGCATCGAGTATGAGTAGTTATATGATGCCGATCCTAGACCACATTAGAAGTGGCCCAGGATCGGGATCAGGGTTTCGGGAAAGATCGTATGTAAACGTGAAGGGCAAAGCACTTCGGCAGTGGCCTAGAATCGGCATGTGGTTTTGAGGAGAAAGTGGTAGGATAATGTCTGGTATGATCGTAGGAAGAACATGAAGCTCTTGCTGCCGGTTATGTAAATGGAGGTAGTACATTACGTTTTTGTGTTTTAAATGTGTTTACACTTTATGTACTATGTAGATGTTATTTGTCAAACATTGTGAAAAAAAGCTAATTTAAATTCTAGTTTTACATTTATTTTAAGTTGATTGAATTTTCTTTAGATCAATTTCTTTGTATTTACGCAATATTGTTCTTGTTTATCCAGCTATTGTGCGTTGAATCAAACCCTAACCATTTTACAAACAGTTTAGAGCCTTTTTTTCTTAAAACTTTTTCAACTAAGTAAGTGTCTTTGTGTTTAACTTTTTGCAATTCCATTTCATAAAACGCTCCTAAAATATTTTCATTTTTCATATCTTTTAATAAATATGTAGTTGGGTTAGTTAATTTAATTTTTCTAATTATAAAAATTTCGTTAGACCAATTAGGTGTATAACCTTTTTCAAATTCTTTTCGATATTTGCTAATTCTTACATGATCCCCAACCAAAAATTTGTTGTGTTTACTTGCTATTTTTACGTGTGAGTATACAGATTTTAAAATCCGTTTTTCATTCTTTTTGTTGACCATTGATGGTTTCATTCGAATTGTTCGATGAAAGGAGTTATTATAACGATTTGTAATATCATCTAATATGTTTATCCATTTGTAATTACCGCGTAAACTAAACTGTTTCCACATGATGTTTTTAATGTGCGATTAACGCGTTCAACAATAGAAGCTTTTTTAGTGCTAAACGTGCTGTAATGGTTGATTTTATATTTTTTCATCAATTTTTGAAATGTGTTGTTGTAGAACTCCAATCCTTCATCAGTTTGTAAATTTTTGGTGAATACTTTAAATGTGACAAGATTTTTTCCATTGCGTTCGTTACATGTATCGCATTTTTAATTTTAATGGAACCGTCCAAACATATTTCGAAAAACAGTCAATTACAACAAGTATATATTTAAACTGGTTATTTTCATTTGCATACGAAACCATATCTACTAAATCAGCTTGTAATGTTTCATTAATACCTCTTATTATAACACGTCGTCTTTTGAAATTGATTCTTGCTGGTTTATGTAGCTCTGATACTATATCTGATTTTGTAGAAGATGGGATACATTTTTTGTTGACTTCTGTCGAATCATTTTTTTATACTGAGTTAGTTTCAATGTTAATAGGACATTTAACTACTATTTCAGCAAATAATTTATGAAATCTGTTAGCGAAACTGTTTTGCTGATTATTTAATTCAAAAGATATAACATCCCCATTTTAAGTAGACAATTAATAGCATCATTGCTAGTGTAAGGTTTTCCATTTATGTTCAATACCACATTGTCAATGTTAATAAGTACTCTTTCAATTACACCCATTCTTAATGGAAACGAATATGTGGTTTTGTCTGCAGGCAACAAAAACTTATGCTCTACAACTCTACTTGATTGAAATGATAGAATATGACTATAAAACATGTTATTAAAAACATTATGCGGTTCATTTTGGATATTATGATCAGATGTTTGGTTATGTTTTATTATATGACGACCAAACTTGTCTAGAGTCATTTTCTTAATAAATTATATTCGCTTCTCGTAATTCTTCTAAAATGGAGACAATTTCGTTTGTGTGATTTGTATGACCTGCTGTTTGAGACGCTACTAACAATTTTAACCTATCAACTAATTCATTAGCATTATCCCAATAAATATAATCAATGGGACGATTGTTCACTTCTTTGAATAATCCCTTACCTAAGGTTTTTTTTGGTCTCTTTGGTGTTTCAAAATAGTTCGGTTGATTAAAATATAGAGGACCGATAATAGATTTATATTTTTCTGATCTGGTTCCTAGTATTTTACTATTAGGATCAAAATTACTTCTGCAAGCATTACTAATATCTAAAATCTCTTTGTATTTATACAAATCGTCTTGAGTATAAGCAATAGGAGTGTTTTTAAATAATAATTCGTACAATCCTGGTGACGCTTTATAAAAATTTTCATTTACTTTTAAGTCTGATCCAACAAATTCTACTACAGCTGTTCCTATATAGAACTTTTCTTGAAAGCTGTCATGTCGTATACCAGTTCTATGATCAAACTGCCGTTTTTTATCATGTATCATGGCGTCTATATATTTTCGAGGCAGTTCATCGAAAGTTGCTAAATATTCATCATAAACGTTAGTATCAAGAATTGGTTGCAAATTTTGTTTGCTTTCTTCAACCGAATGTTGAATTAAATCATCCAAATCATAATCGTCTGCAACATCTACTGGTTCTGAAACAAAAACTGTCTCTTCGCCGTCGTTTATTAAGTCTGTCGTTGGCACAGGATTTTTACTTAAACCATTTTCGTCTTCTATTTCACCCATTTTTTCGTCTTTTAATGCTTGAATTTTTTCCTAAGATTTGAAAATTTTGTGTTAAAACTATTATCATTTTTCTCTTAAAGTTAGATATTGGTGTTGATTCAAACATAGGATGTTTACTTCGTGATTTTACATTTGCTTCATCTTTTTTATTTACATGTAATTGATCAGATATTGTTTCTAATCGTTTTGTAATGGGAAAAAGGCCCTTTCCTGTGTAACTTCATTCCGTTTTAGTAATTCAAACTTTCGTTTTACTTCTTCTCTCTTTTTAATAAGTTTTTAGTTAGTTCAACTTCATTTGACAAATTATTGTTAAAATTCATCACGTAAGAGACTAGACGTACGTTTATTACTTTAAATGTTTAATGAATAACTTGTAAAGCTTCTTATATATATGTACCATATCTAAATAAAACCACTAGCCAACCAAACAGTTTAAAAGTAAAGAAAACACAACTAATAAATTTAAAAAAAATTGTTGTGTTTACGAAATATGTAACAATATTGTAAGTAAACTCAACAGTTTTTTAATACAGCTTATAAAAACCATTTTATTCATATTTTGATTGCGCTTGTATATACACTTACAAAAATGATCATTCTTAAGTTGAAAAAACAGTCAAATCCTTTTCTGTATCTACCAAAATTAATATCCCTTTCTTTGTCAATAACTAAAAATCCATAACTTTCATTCCAACATAATGAACACATTTTCTTAAATTCATCAAACGTTAAATCCGTACCAACACTATCATCATAAATATGACGTAAATTTAATGTATCTTGTTTAAATAATATTATGAAGTTAGCGTTATCTCTGATTAATTGTTTTGGAATGCGGCTGTAAGTTTGACATAAATAAAAACAGTCTATATCATTGTGTCGACCCATACTAAAATATTCTTTCATTAAATTTTGTTTGTCACAAACTACATCATCAAAAATAAATACAGAATTAGATTTTGCTTTTGATGGTGAAGGTATATTACTTTCTAAATTATTAAATGCAAAATAATTTATACCTTCTATAGGCATCAATAAATTTTTCAGGTATTGATATTTTGGTTGAAAAAGTGATTTTGAATAAACGTAAACGTTTTTGAAACGCAATCCGTTGATGTGTTCAATTAAGCTAAGCATTACGTTAGTTTTTCCACAATTTGATGGCCCCACAATAAGGCCACGAACGGTTGATGGCAGTAACTCACCGTGCCTTTTATTAGTGTTACTATTTTGTATGTCATTATTAGACACCGTTAGTGCGATTGGTTGTTGCACAATTCGCATTTTAATGAAAACTAAAAATTATGTAGGTTTGAAAACTATAAATGCACTAGTTTTTTAAAGAATAATTAGTATCTGTTTAACCGTATGTAATAAATCTTATACATGTTAATTCGGGACTTTGTCAAACCACTTAACAAAAAAATTATCATAAATATAAAGGTAGCGGTCTTGTAAATTCAGTTATAAATAACCTACCATTTGAACTACACATACCAGGATATAATTTTTGTGGACCAGGAACAAAATTACTTGAACGACTTGAAAGAGGGGACCGGGGTATTAACCAATTAGATGAAGCCTGTAAAGAACACGATATAGCTTATACTAACAACAAAAACATTGAAAACAGGCATAAAGCGGACAGACGTCTATTGCAAAAAGCTAAATTTATATTTTACTCTAATTCACCGTTTAAAGAAAAATATCATCTTTAGGTGTAATAGCTGCTATGAAAACAAAAGTAAAATTAGGAATGGGTTGTTCCTCTAGTAAGAAGAGATACCTGACAAAAAGAAAGAAAGTTAGAAAAACACGCGGAAAAGGATTAAAATTTAATGATCTAATTAAAATTGCAAGATCTGCATTAAGAGGAAAAAAAATTGGGACTGTCAGAGGTGCTACAAAAGCAGCAATAAATGCTTTAAAATCTCTGAAAGATCGGAAGAAAATAAAACACGCTCGAATAATTCCGGTGCCAAAGGTTGGCGGATTTTACCATTAATTCCCATTTTTGCCGCTCTTGGTGCAATAGGATCGTTAAGTGGGGAGCAGCAGCCATCGCAAAAGCAGTAAATGCGGCTAGAAGTGCTAAAGATCAACTTAAAGAAAACCAAAGGCATAATCAAACTATGGAAGCTATAGCATTGAATAAATCTGGAAATGGTTTATACTTACAACCATATAAAAAGGATATGGTCTTTTTTTAGGACCACGAAAAATACAAAACAAAATTGGATAAAACTTCCTAGACGGCCGTTAACTAATATAGATCTAATCCATTATGCAAAAAGTTAAAGATAAAACATTTTCGGGGGTTTTATGAAAGATGGATTACCAAAATCAATAAAATTAAAAGAATGCGGTATATTAAATTTAGATAATCAAAAGGTGAGGGAACTCATTGGACAGCTTATAAAAAATTGGCGAACGTGCTATGTATTTTGATAGTTTTGGAAATTTACAACCTCCATTAGAATTAATTGAATACTTAAAAGCGGCGGTCCTTGTAGCATAATTTACAACCATAAAAATTTTCAGTCGTTTAATAGTTTCAATTGTGGACATTTATGTTTGAAATTTTTATATAATAACAATAATAATAACGGGCTTCTCGGTAGACCACATAGTTAGATGTTGGCTTTACAACCGAAAAGACCCGGGTTCAAATCTCTCTACCAACAAAACTTCTAAATTGATATTGAAACTTTAACTCCATCTAGTAGGGCAAATTAAAATTAATAATATTTGGTTATTATATATTCTAATCCGATAACACTTAGAAGGTAAGTTAATATCCACATTTAGTTACAGGTTAGCATGTGTTCCACATTTACTCTGACAGGAACAGATTCTGTTCTTTCTAGTAAGTATTATCCACCGATCATATTAGATGGTGATAATTATGGTTTGGGGTTGATAAATTTAGAAACGTTTAATACAATAGCAAACATAGACAATAGTAATAACAAATTTTATTTTGTACTTCAAAATGGTAAAACATCTTACATCGAAATTCCTGAAGGTTCTTATGAGATTGATGATATAAATAATTATTTAAACAAAACTCTTACAAAGTATGTAATAATGGAAAATAAGAATGCAGATGAACCTTTACCTTTGCCTGTAATTCATATAAAAGGAAATAACAACACTTTACGATCTGAAATTAAATCCACGTTAGATATAGATTTCTCCAAAGAAGGTTCTATAAGTGAATTATTAGGTTTTAATCCAAGAATTTTAAAAGCAAACGTAAGAAACACATCAGATTTTCCATGCAAAATTTTTAAATTGAATGCGCTGTGCATAGAATGTAATATCATATCTAGTTCGTTCAGAAACGGTGAGCCAGTGCATGTAATTCACGAATTTTTTCCATCAGTCCCACCTGGATATAAAATTATTGAAACTCCTTCCAACGTAATTTATTTACCAATTAACACTAAGCAAATAGATGAAATTACTATAAAAATAACAGATCAAGATCGAAACTTAGTCAATTTTAGGGGAGAAGTGATAACGATAAGACTGCATCTTCGAAAATATAATAAATCTTTGTGATGGGAATAATTTTTATAAAAATAAAAACGGAAGTAAACAATTATATATTCCAAATACTCTGAAAGATTATATAAATCCAACAAATAAATCTAAATTTATCAGTCGGCGTACTAGAATCAATCCATTAACACGGCAGAACAAAGAATTTCTGGAATCTTTAGGAGTTCAAGTGAGAAAACAAAAATGAATTATGAAACTTTAAATGTAAACGAAGCACCATTTTTGATGGTACCATTGTATACGCCGAAAACGAAGTCACCCACCTTATGCCTCAAGTTCCTTCAACAATAACGACGAAATAAGAATTCCTATACAACAACAAGACATATACACGGTACCTTGGTGTAGTTCTTTACATATTCAAGGAAGTGTAGAAGCATATAATGATCAAAATCAAAAGATCCAAACACCTCTTATTCAATTTGTTAATATGGGAATTTTATTCTTATTCGATGAAATTCGTTTAGAAGTTGCTGGAGAAGTTATAGATCGTGTTAGAAATCCGGGAATTACATCTGTTTTAAAAGGTTATGCATCTTATAATAAAGGAGAAAGCAAAGCGCTTGAAAACGGTGGTTGGTTTCCAAAAGGTAATTCGACATTAATGGATAGAGCGACGGGTAGTTTTGAAGCTGTTATACCTCTTCATGTGATTTTAGGATTATGTGAAGACTTTAAAAGAATTGTTATTAATTGTAGACAAGAATTGGTGATGCTTCGCAGCAATACAGACAATAATGCTTTAATATTTGATGATAATACAAAATCGGTAAAAGTTCAACTACATAAGATAATATGGCGTGTTCCACATGTATCTGTTTCTATTAAAGAACAATTAAAGTTGTTGGATATTGTTAAGAGTGCAAGAGAATTATACATTCCATTTAGAAGTAGAGAATTGCATGAGTATCCAGTATTACCGCAAACACAAAACCACACTTGGGCTATTAAAACTTCTGTAGAAAAACCTCAATGTATAATTTTTGGTTTTCAAACTGATAGAAAAAATAATATAAGTAAAGATTGCAGTCGTTTCGATCATTGCAATTTGACAAATATTAAGGTTTTTCTTAACGATACTTCTTATCCCTATGACAATCTCAATTTAAATTTTGGAAAAAATCAGTACGCACTACTGTATGAAATGTTTTCAGAATTTCAACCTTCATTTCTTTATAAAGATAGCGAACCAATATTTACACCAGAGGAATTTAGGGATATGCTCCCATAGTAGTAATAGATTGTTCTAAACAAAAGAAGAACTCAAAAAGGTCCGGTGGATATAAAAATTGAATTTGAAACAAATGTAAATATACCTGATAAAACTACAGCATATTGTTTAATACTTCATGACAGAATTGTAAAATATGTTCCAATAAGACATATTATATCACTAGTTTAGTATATGTAA
This sequence comes from Abscondita cerata, assembly GCA_030710515.1. NCBI lineage: Eukaryota > Metazoa > Arthropoda > Insecta > Coleoptera > Lampyridae > Abscondita > Abscondita cerata. The sequence goes on along the minus strand of JALBCR010001766.1, from coordinate 99,246 downwards.
ATTATGTATACATGTAAGGTAAAATGAGGTGCAAAATAAAACACTATAAACACAACAATTCTTTTATTTATTTTTAATTATTTGATAGTAACATTAACAAAGATAATGTTTCTTCATAATCCTTCAAAGTAGATGAAGGCCATCTTCCAGAATCTGGACCACATGTCCATCCTAATACCGCTTCCGGATTTTGTTTTCCTCTCTCGATGTTATGTTGAATCCATAATAATAGATCAGCATGTTCTTGATTATTGAGACAATCAATTTTAAATGGTATGTTTTTACAGAGAAGTGTAGTCACCATTTTTTTTTAAATTTGACTGTCAGCCAAATACGCTGCCTTACAGACGAATTCGTTTATACATGATTTAACATCTTTATGATTTCTAACAATATTATGAATCGGGTAGTCTAGCATACATACATTATCAATATTAAATCCAGATAGTAGCTTCATAATATACAATTTATGTGACATATTGCGTTCCAACTTATAAAATTCTAAAATTTTGTAAAGTTTTTTTAAATTTAATGTTTCATACTTTTGTGTTGTGCAAATATTTACAATATTGTTAACATAATTATCTAAACTGGTCCTCTTATCCAAAAGTAAACCTAAGTTAGTCACAGTTAAGTGTCTTCCATAAGATGCTGTGAAATATACCATATCGTTCGGAACCACAAAATCTTCTTTGCTTAATAAGACGACAAAATTTTCTTTTGCAGCATTGGTGAGACTGGAGCGGACTGCATTCTTAATATGCTTTTCATAAACTTTTTCTTTTGCTTCTTGTGCTTCTAATTCAATTTTAAACATCATTTCCATTGTCTTGTAGATACTTGACTACAATGCACTTTCCGTAATGCAAGCTACGATTTTATAATATTACTCCCTCCCAACGCATTATTCTTTATTCGTAATGTAAATATCCCCATGGTCTTGTATCGGTGCTATTAAAACTGAGTACACGTTTATCATCATAAGGACTAAGAACGACTTTGTTTTGTTTAATTGAAAACACATTGTGTTGTTTAGATTTAATAAGACGTTGAATTGTTTCAAAAATATTTTTATTGAACAAACATTTTTGTAATCCTCGAAAGTTATGGATTTTATGGACGATTTTTACAACCTTTAGACTTTTTATTAACTTTGTAGCAATGTCCTCTTCAACAGTATAAGAGTACATTTTAGATCTAAGCCCTACAAATTCAAGCATTAATTTACCATTATTTTCATCTTTCATTAGTCCAGGCTGTTTTTTTTTTTTTGTTTTATTTGATAAACGTTGTTCGCAGTATAGTCAGAAGTGTCAAAACGATAACTATCTCGTTTAATATATTCATAAATGTCTGCATTTTTAAACTGTAAATCAAACTGTCCGTATCTGTATATAATAATTTTGAGTTTTGCCCAAACGTTTTTAAAACATAGTCATAATGAAATTCGTATAGAAAAATTTTTGAAACATCTAAAATACTAAATCCTACATAAATAGGTTTGTTAATACAAATTTCCAATTTATTCATTTCAATAATTATCATATCTTCATCAAATACAACCGAACTATGAAAATTTGGTTTTGAAATAAGAGACCGCACCCCCATTGTCCATCCCATTTTGTTACTAATCGTATATCTCTATGCTTTCTAACATTTTCCATGCATTTTCCATATATAGCGTTTATCATTAATTTAAAAAATCTTTTTCAAAGTCATTTTTAGATTCCTGTCGTAATTTTGTATTCATATCTATGTATGGCTTTAACCATGGAGATTGACTAAATCTGAGTACTCTATGAACTTTTTTAAGTTGCATTCCTAGCCTTAAATACATTTTCAAATTTCTGTAGTGAAGAATATACTGCTTTTTCGGAAATAGAGTTAACAATAACTTTTTCATCTTAGTTCTTGAATGTGGAGGGATCATATGTTCCGGGGCTAACGGTAAATCGCTATGTAAATCATGTAACTGTTTTGGATATTCCAAATCGCACTCGATGATGTAACCAAAAGCAAAATCGTCCGGAGTATTGATAATTTGTAGAATATCATAGTTATCTATAAATTCAAAATTTCCATATGGAAGGTATTGAGACATGGCAGCTCCATATAAATTATTTACATCAAAATACATTAAATATGTACTATCTATATTTATATCAAATCCGTGTTGCATATATTTATTATTTGCTTTTGCATACCTGTTGGAGCATTGAGAAACCCCTCCTCTAATTCCTTTTTCAATAAACATAACTGTATCTATATCGGTAAGGAGTTCTAACGAAACTTTGGTAGTTTTTAGCATTGCATCAAAAGTTAATCCGGGTGCAGTATAATAATGTAAAGGGTCTAAGGTATACGTATTTAAACACGTTTCTCGAAAAGCTTCAAATACATCAGCTAATAGAAGTACATCCGTTTTCAGGTATAAATCGGAATATTCACCCAGATTTTGAATTTTAAAAGTTTTCCAAACATTTATGGCATGATCATAATCTTCATTACTAATGTGTTCATCTCTCAATTGAGAATAAAAATCTTCTTTATTTGGTAAATGGGTTTCTTCCAATTTTGCCCAAGAATCTATATAGTCGTAAGGGAAGATTCCTTTTTTGTTTAATAAATTAAATTCTTCCAAATTTTTACAATTAACTTTAGTAATGTATTTACGATCATTTTGTAAATTAGAAGAAAGTTTATCTAAGCTTTGTGGCATGAAACGGAATGAATCAATAAACCTAAGAGTAATACCAAATTTAGGGACAGACTTGCTAAACGAAATATATTTTTCTTTATTCATTGGTAATAGTTTAATGCTTCCTTCAAACGATGTAGCTAACTTTCTAATGATGAAATGTGCATCGTAACCACTTAAGTTATGAAATACAACTGGTATACAATGCTCATCTTTAAAATTTAAGTTGCATGCTTGATGAGCAGCTCCTCTAAATTTTCCAGTTTGGTGATTGTGATCTCGTACTTTAACTTGCGTATCACAAAATAGTTCTTTACAAATATGACATAGTTCAGAAGTAAAAATTGTTGATTTTGTTGGTAATTGAGAATTTCCATTGGAACAATTGTTTTAAGTAGTTCATGGCACATGTGACTAATATCTTTCAATTCGCATACAAACCAATCTATGCAATCAATTCCTCGGTGCATTTTAAACTTCGAAATAGAGTCATCATAAGAACATTTTAAATAATAAGCAACACTAAATGGTATATGTTTTTGGTATGGTGTGCTCTTGTTTTCGGTTTCATTAAGATTACGCTTTTCCAGAATACATTCCAAATCCGCATAAATAACAAATGGAACCTTCTCTTGATAACGATAATTTTTAAATGATAAGTATTTATCCTTTGGTTTTGGTAAAGTTATTGAACACTCATTAGAATTAATACAATAATTTTTATGTTTCTCGAGAATATTTAAAGTTGTGAAGTAATTTAGACATCGTTCACAGATAAAAATCTTATGCTTATGAGATGATACTTGGTTCGATAAAAGAGCAGATAAGTTTTTAATCCAAACAAAGTGAAAACGGAGGTGTATGTCAGATAACTCATTTACACTTGTCTGAAATGTTTTGCTCAAAGGAAGCATAAGGAGATTTATGATTTTGACACTTCTATCGATAACAGGGCTAAGCGAACAAGGTAAAATTTTATTATTTTCAATGCTGAACAAGTTAATGGATAAATTATTAAGTTTTTCAAACCTTCTTATATCTTTTATTGTTATGGGAAAATTTAAACCGTCAGAATTTAAAACATCTTGAAAATGTGGATACGAAGACTTTCTATTAGAATGCGTGTTAACCGGATACAAAGCAGATACGACAGACCAAAGGAAGCAATACGAATCGTTGTTGTTAATGTTTATAACAGCATGTTTCTTCTGAATATAATCTGGAACCGATACATATGTTGAATAACCTACTTTAAGAGGATCATGTTTATTAATATTTACTTTTAGTCCTAAAAGCTCATACAAAGCCAACCCACTATCTTTTTCAGAAAATTCTTCTAGTTTTGTCGCAAGCTTATCAAAGACATATTCTTGATACCATTGTTTTAAATTAGTTGAAATATCTATAACGCTATTTTTAGTACAAAATGTTTTTAAACTTATTTCTCCCGTTTGAGGTTTAATAAAATGAGCGCTTAAAATAACATTTACTTTAAGCATTGATTTTCTGACAGCTTGTTTAATTTTCAAATTAAAACATTTCAAAGATTTCTTCAAAAAAGTTAAAGGATCTTTTATATTAATACTTGATATAAATCCTGTACGAATTCTATTGTTGAAACATGATTCTACATCTTCCCAGCTCACATTACGCTTTTTAGGTTTAACATTTATTGATAATCCTTTACCAGATATTATTCCAGATGTTAATTTTCTTTTTAACTCATTAAGTTTCAAACGATAACATTTCAAATATGCTAAACTTGCTTCTTTAGAATTTTGGTTGAATGGGAGGCCGTAGGACTTGATTCCTTTCCCATTTTTCCATATGTTTTTTGTTTTGGGCTTCCCTCTTTGCACGTATCTCCTCCGGGTGGCATTTGTAAAGGTGTTTCTCCAGCCGGTGCCGCAACATAATGTGGAATTGGTTGTACGGACACATCACCATGTCTATAAACCCATATATATGTTTAGAATACAACTAGTTAAAAAAGGCTCTATATTACCTGGTCCTAATTGATGGTTGTTATTGTTAGCGGCTGACATAATTAATAACTCAGTTGAAAGTTGTAAAACAATGTATTGAAATAGTAATGCTTTTCTATTCCAGTTTGCTTAAATTTATTCAACTTTCCCTTCAGTTTTAATCCCTACTATACCATTGTCTTTTTAGTTCGTATACTATCGCCGTTTGAGTTGTTCTCAGTGAACAACTTCGGGTGAAAGCGTGCTGTAATAATTAAACGTTTTTTCAATCAATCTTAAAGTTACTACCTAAGGTAGACAGATTTATTTTTGAAAATTGAGTTATTACATCACGCTTACCCTCATTTGGGGTTCATAAGTGTTAAACAGTTTTGATTAACTACACATATTAGTACGTCTGATGTACATATTAACAAACCTTTAATTTTTTAGTATTTGAGTATACATTTGTGTTTCCAATTTTAACCATTATTACAGACTGTACACTTACTACCCAAAAGTTTTATTGACAAACTGTTGAATACATAGAACACTGATTGAAAGTACACGTTAAATAATGAAGTTCAGTTCATTGAAAATGTTCCTTTTCCATTTTGAGAGTTTTGATTCTATTAATTTTCTTTATTAAAACATATTTAAGTAATTGTTCTGCAGCCTTAATTCTACTCTGAAACCTGATTTTGTCTACTAAATAATAGTTCCGCCTGTCTTCATGTAGATCATTTAAATCATATTCAAAAACTCTGTCACTAAATCGCACTCGTTTATAATTCTTAACCATTGTTACAAGCTATACACTTTTTCTACTAAGTTGTATTCACAATTTGTTTTATTTTTTGTGTCCTGTTTAAAAAATATGATGTTAAGTGTTTTCCACCTTGGCGTTTTACAATATCGTGCAAAGAGCACATGAGACACTTTGTGTTTTCTAAATCAGATTCTCCTTTACAACTAGGACACACAAATTTAATAGATATTGGCATCTTAATCATACCACGGTCAACAATTATTTAAAATTATTAAAATTATATATACTATATATTATGTATATGATGAAACAAAAGGTGGTTAAAAAGAAACACACATTATTATGAAATACATTTATTATTACAATTTTACATTTTTTAAAGCTTTATTAATTTCATATATACTAATTTTATGCGATAAATATTCCAAAGATTTTAAATATAACTTCAACCTTAGCTTATACATTTTTCTTAATTGCACTTCCTTTTTATTCATTTTTTGGTTCTTGAATAAACTCAATATTAGTAGTCGGGCCAACTGCTCCTTTACTGATGATATAAATATTTTTTGATGTCTGTATTTCTTTATTAATCCTATTGATGTCTGCAACCGTAAACTTTGATGTAAATCTTTGCGGAAGAGGTGTTTTGAAGTCTTCACATTCAACAAGCACTTGTTCACCAAATTTTCCGTCAACTTTACTAAAAGATTTGACTTTAATTTTTTCTTCTATTGGTAGGCTTCTTGCACTTACATAAGGAAGCAAATGAGTAGACACGTTCAAGTCAGCAAAAATGCCATTTAGAAATTAATTAATAAATTTAAGGTTGAAGTTTAACAAATTGATATTACTGTAGAACTAATATGCATTTCAAGATCCTAAATTTATATCTAACCGTTTTCCCCCCTCTCTTTTATTACTTAACAACATGCGTTTTCCCTCGATCATACCCGACATTATCCTACCACTTTCTCCTCAAAACCACATGCCGATTCTAGGCCACTGCCGAAGTGCTTTGCCCTTCACGTTTACATACGATCTTTCCCGAAACCCTGATCCCGATCCTGGGCCACTTCTAATGTGGTCTAGGATCGGCATCATATAACTACTAGTATGAAACCGATGTAACTGCGGTAAATGTCTCTTTAGGGGAGCTTCGTACGTTCGTTGAAAATTTCACTGGTGACAGCACAACTTCGGAATTTCTTCGTTTTTCTACTCTTTGGACTCATACTATTCGCAGGTGCAAGCTGATGGTTGCCACCTCGACCGAACAAGCTGCCAATAGGAATTCTCTTCTACTTTCTCTTACCGATCTTCATAACACTATTGATTCTATGATCAAGAAGCATCGGCATACTACTTTTGGGATCAGTCAAGCTGTTACTTCTAGTCCTAAATTAACGGTTACTGAGGACGAAGGTGAACCTGACCAACTATCATCGGAGTCTGATGTCGAACCAGAACCAACACCTGTTGCCTCTTGTAGTGCTTCCTACTTTTCTAAATCTGTTGCTACAGCGAAACTAAACTTAACTTTTTCTGGGGATGGTAAAACATCTCTTTCTGAATTTCTTATTCGCTTGGAGGAATTAAGCACGGCTAGGGGAATTTCTCTGACGCAATTGTTTCATGGTGCCCCAGAACTCTTAACTGGAAAAGCTCTTCTTCTCTTCAGGGCTCATCGACAATCGCTGTCTTCGTGGAAGGATGTGGTGCGTTTACTACAATCGGAGTTTCTTCCGGTGGATTACAACGATCGATTGCTGGACGAAATTAAGGCACGAACCATGGGTGCTCATGAGGGGTTTGGGATATACTTGGCTACTATGCAAAGTCTTTTCTCACGGTTGAGTGAACCATTATCGGAACCACAACAGATCCGAATAATCAGGCGCAATCTAACGCCATATTTTCAAACGGCCTTGGCTCTTCATGATGTCTCAACCATCTCGCATCTATTGTCGCTTGGGAAAAAGATTGAGCATAGTCAATTCTTAACCCAATCTTTCAAACCACCACCTACTAGACGCGTGACTTCTTTGCTGGAACCTAACCTAGCTTACGTCGCTCCAGAAACTTCTTCTTTGAATACTTCTTCTTGTTCTTCGGTCTCTTCGACTATTCCTTCTAGGCCTCTCCACTCTTACAGGGGACCTGTACGTTGCTGGAATTGCGGGAATACGGGACATGTTTCTCCTCGTTGTCCAAACCCACAGAACCTTCATTGTTTTGGCTGTGGAAAGGCAGGTGTTACCAAGCCTAATTGCTCCCAATGTTCGCCGCAGGGAAACGCACGTCAGAACCGAGTCGTAGGTTCTACTTCTCTCTCAACCTCGGATTCTTCTTTTACTGATCTAGACCACTCTCAACAATTGTTACTTAACTTTATTTTTGCTAGCGTTCGTGGTGATGAACGACCTTTTCTTAACGTAGCAGTGCTGGGCATACCTTTTAAAGCCTTACTGGATACAGGATCTTCTAGGACGATACTAGGAAGTATCGGTTGGCATTTGCTTCAGTCCCTTAAGGTGTCCTTAAAAAATCTACTTCGACTTTTTGTAACGTGGCTAATGGTGGACAATGTGCCATTTTGGGTGTTGTTTCTCTTCCTTATACTTTAGAGGAAAAACCAAGGTAATAGAAACCTTAGTGGTTCCTGAGATTTCTCAAGGGTTGATATTGGGGATCGACTTTTGGAAGGCGATGGCCTTCGTACCAGATTTCAGCAAGGGTCATTGGTCCTTTGGTACTGATGCGGTTGGACATGCGGTTCATTCGAGTGCGCTGAACATCAAAGACGACTTATCAAGGTCGCAACAGTCTTCGCTAGAGGCTGTTATCTCTGCCAGCTTTTCTTTACAGCCATCTGGTCTAGGGTGTACCCAGCTCGTTCAACACAGTATCCATACCAAGGCTGAGCCAATTAAACAACGGTACTATCCTCTATCACCAGTACTATCTCGGATTGTCAATGAAGAACTGGACAAGATGCTACAGTTAGGTGTAGTAGAGCCATCTACCAGTCCATGGTCCAGTCCTGTGGTCTTGGTTAGGAAGAAAGACAACTCCTATTGGTTTTGCATTGACTATCGGAAGCTAAATCAGGTCACGGAACGCAACGCTTATCCTCTGCCGTATATCACTTTTATCTTGGATCGCTTACGGGATGCTAGATTTCTCTCGAGTTTGGACATTCGTTCTGCTTATTGGCAAATTCCTTTAACTCCTGAATCCAAACCGCTTACTGCCTTTACTGTTCCTCATCGTGGATTGTTCCAATTTACTAGAATGCCGTTTGGTCTGCATAATTCTCCTGCAACCTTTCAGCGGCTGATCGACCAAATTATCGGTGCAGAGCTGGAACCGTTTTGCTTCGCCTACCTGGACGATATTGTTATCGCGACACCAACTTTCGACGAACATCTTCGAGTACTGGAAAAGTTCTGAAACGATTATTTGCTGCCGGTTTGACACTAAATCAGGAAAATGCCATTTCTGTCGTTCGGAATTGAAATACTTGGGCTACGTTGTGAATAAAAATGGGTTGCTGGTGGATCCAGAAAAGGTGACTGCCATACTTAACATTCCTATACCGACCACGGTCACCGAAGTGCGACGCGTGATTGGCATGGCTAGCTGGTATCGCCGTTTCATACCGAACTTCGCTTCTCTTACTTCTCCTTTATCTGCTCTTACTCGGAAAAATGCTTTGTTTGTGTGGACACCGGAATGTCAATCTGCTTTCGTTTCTCTTAAAGAACACTTAGTTTCTGCTCCTATCCTGACTTGTCCTAATTTTTCTCTGCCATTTGTTGTTCAAACTGACGCTTCGGACTTTGGCGTGGGTGCTGTCCTTAGTCAGGAATCGCCTGAGGGGAAAAGGTTATCAGTTACATCAGTCGCTCCTTAACTAAAGCGGAGAGGCGCTATAGTACTACGGAAAAGAATGTATTGCAGTCTTATTCGCCATTCTTAAGTTCAGACCGTATATTGAGGGCTCTCACTTCACCATCATTACTGACCATCACTCGCTGGTATGGCTTAACCGTTTGCAGAGTCCGTCTGGTCGTCTTGCTAGTTGGTCCTTACAACTCCAAGAGTATGACTTCACCATCAGACATAGGAAAGGCAAAGACCACGTTGTGCCAGATGCGTTATCTCGTGCTGTTCCTGCTGTTGGTGATGAAGCTGAAACCACCTCTCCTCATCTTGATTCCTTAGCTGTTCCTTCTTCTCTTGGTCTTGACTTACCTACTACAAATAAATGGTATAATAACTTACTGAATCGTGTACTCACAACACCTCACAAGTTGCCTCATTGGTCTGTCGATAATAACATCTTATATCGCAGAGTGACTAGTTCTTTTACCACTTCTATGGTGGATCCGAATGATGAATGGAAGTTAGTCGTTCCGGCTGAACAAAGGAGACGCATCATTCAGGAGAACCATGATCCTCCAGTTGTTGGCCATGGTGGAGTAACTAAGACAACCGCAAGAATTCTGCAACATTATTACTGGCCTCGATTACGTGCAGACGTGGCTCGCTATATCCGCCGTTGTTCGACTTGCTCTTCCAATAAGGTATCTCAAGCAGCTCCTCCTGGAATGTTTGCTCCTCGTGCTCGTCCTACGGGACCGTGGCAAACTTTATGTTGCGATATTGTTGGGCCGCTTCCTCGTTCTTCTAAAGGCAATTGTTACGTGTTTGTGGTTGCCGATTGTTTCTCTAAATTTGCCCTTTTCTTTGCTATGCGTGTTGCTACTGCTGCTGCGGTTACTAAAATCCTGGAAGAACAGGTGTTTTTACTATTTGGAGTGCCGCAGTACCTTATTTCTGACAACGGAGTACAGTTCCGCAGTCGTGAATTCACTCAAATGTGTGAGAACTATCATTGCACCATCCTATATACTGCCAAATACCATCCGCAAGCAAATCCGGCTGAACGGATAAATCGCGTTCTTAAGACCATGATAGCGTCTTATGTTAAGGACAACCAGCGGAAATGGGATGTGAAGCTCCCTCACATTGGATGTGCAGTTCGTTCGGCGAAACACGAAGTGACTGGATGTACCCCGTACTTTGCTCTATTTGGTCGTGAACATGTCATCTCTGGCAATCTCTTCAATAAATCACGTCTTGAACCAACTGACTCAGAACCTGATCATAATGTGTCTACTCGACGTTACGCGGCTATCCAGGAATATATACTTCAACGCCTTCGGAAAGCCTATGAAACTACACGAAATAGGTATAACTTACGCCGCCGACATGTCAAGTATAACGTGGGTGATCTGGTGTGGCGTCGTAACTTCCAACTATCCGACGCTTCGAAGCATTTCAATGCGAAACTCGCACCTAAATTCTTAGGCCCGTTCACGGTGAAAACTGTCGTGTCTCCCTGGACGTATGAACTAGCTGATTCTTTAGGAAAGTCACTAGGTACGTGGCACGTGAAAGACCTTAAGCCAGAACCTCTCTCGAATTCGGAAGAGGCTAATGCTGAACTTGCTGTGCTGGAGCCTAATTGTTTAGATCACTCTTTACTTTATCCTAGACGGAAAAAGCGTCGTAAACTTGCTTGTACTGCCAGCTAGAAGACACGGTTCATGACTGGATTTCTACTTGGACACGACTTATTTTACTTGACTATTTACTTTTGCTGATTTTATCATATCTGTATTATTTTTTTCTTTCACGGGTTTCTAACGAATTTGCTCGGACTATCTTCCTTCTAGTAAGGAGAAGTTCGTATTTTCTCTTATATTGTTGCTGAATAAATTTCTTTTATTTCTGCCTTACTGTAGGTTGGTTATTAATGAGATTATCGATGGTTTCTGGCTCTATTAGCTACACGACATTATGATCGATTTACATCGAAATCTCTGATTTATTTGGTGCTCTCCCGTATATCTTTATTTTCTTTCTGCGAGAACTGTATATACGTAGATACAGGTTCTTTTGTTTTTGGTTTGAGAAGCTTTATTTTTTTTGGGGATGCCTGTTGACTTGAGTTCAAGTTGAGCGTGCTCCTGCTCTTGTTGACAATGCATCAAGATTGTTGGGTTTTCTTTTTCTTTTTCTGGGAGATACCAAACCGCTTCGGCGAGCTTAATGATATACTGACTCAGTTCTAATTGAGTTAGCTCATAGTTATATTTAATTTATTTTTTTTTTTTTGCTGGAACCATAATGGTTCACATTCGTTAGAATTCCATGTGATATGGGTAGGTTGGTTGGGCACGTAGGGATTGGACCTTCTCAGGTAAATAATACCAAAATTTGACCTTGAATTGGATTTCGAGCTTCGAGACTTAGTTTCATGAGTTCACGTAGTTGTGGGAGTACCGTGATTTCCCGATCCCGTGACGGATTGAACGCCCTCTCCTATATGGCTCGTTGGTGTACGTCTTCGCCAGTTTGGCAATCCTTTTCAAAGCCGAATTCAGACACCTGAATGTGTCTTGTCTTGTGTGAACGTCGTTTTTGTTGCTCTCTGTCCTCTCGAGGAGGGATAGAGTATTTCCCTTTTCCTTGTCTTTGCTATCATCTGTTCCTTCTTTCTTTCTTGCGTAGAGGTACCGCTTTGGCTGGGGGTTTCAGTGGGTGTTGGCGTGAGGGGGAGTCGGAGCTCCTGTTTCTGGTACCCTTGTTTCGTTACCAGGCACACCAACCCTTAGGGGCCGTACAGGGCGAGCAAGATCTGGGGCAGGGGTAAACCGTTCGCCCTTAACCTCCGTCAATGGATCACTGGCCGTAGCCACTGCAGAACCTCAAATTGTTGACTTGTTCCAGTCTTTTTACTTTTGGAAATTTTTGGGCAAAATTTTGGGATCCTTCCTTTCATTCTTCCATTATGCTATAGGGTTGGGGGTTTATCCTCGGTTTTCAGAGTCGCACTCTTTAACTGCATATCCATTAGTCTTGTGGTGTCGGGAGTATCGGCCCAAGACTAAATCCTTTCCTGGGTGGGAGGACTTTATTTTGGGAAGGCTCAGTACTAAGGGTCGTGAATGGCGAGGGGGTGGATTTTCACTGGGGGCCCAATGACGCGAGTTTCCATCCTTCGCGAGGGTCTTGGTGGGAGTGATGCCTGGTGCCACCCATTCGACATGCACGCCGCTAGGGAAATGCCCGATCTTAATAATTTCCTAGGGTTTATCCTAACCTCTTGGTATTTGGGTTTCAGCCTTATCCTTATTCCTATCTTACCTTAAACCTTTCCTAGGGTACCTTATTTTGGGGTAATTCAGGGTGGTATTGTTTTAATTTGGGTTGGGGTTTCATTGGTTTTTAGGGCTCTGTCCTGGACGCTTGTCCAAACTTCAAACTTTACTATAATAATATTTTCTGTTGACTGGGTTTAGTAAGGTTGGTTGAGATACTGTTGGATGACCCACGTTTTCTTTACCTTGCTTCTCGGAAATCGCTAATTGCGAGTTTTTGTGGGCGTTCAATCTCTTGGTGTTATCCTTTTCTTTTTCTTGGTCGTTGCTTGACTTTGTTGCTGGATACACCAAACGCTTCATGCGAGTTTTGAACAGATTTCATCAGATCAGCTACTCTTAGTTCAACAAACCGTCTATCTCTTAGGGGTTGGGTTTCATTAGGTTTTTTTATATGTGTGGGGTGGGTATCTTTGGTTATATGTCGCTCATGTTGGAGATTCCTTTTTTTTTTTTTGCTGAACACCTACGGATGTTAATTTTCTGGATTATGTATGGTGCAGCGGATTATGTTTATCCTTCTGCGCGGGCTTGAAGTTTTGTGTGGGGAATTTGTAACGGTCACTGTGAGTTAGGCAACACACAATACACGGAGTCGAGGTGTAAACGCGACATTTCTCCGTGTTCGCTCCTTAACGAAAATTTTTGGGGATTTAATTCCCAGAATTCAACTTCCGCGTTGTCCTAATTGGCCAATACATTTTCGGCTGATCTTCAATTTCCGCCTTGTAACAACTACTATCACGTCGTGTTACGTGAAATTCAAATTTGCCTTCATCTGAGTGCTTAATCGTAATTCCGTCAAATTTTCTAGTGGTATGTATAGGACCCTGCAAACTTTCAATGTATAGCGGTATATTTTTAGCTGGGGAAAGGATTGATTACTCGATTTTCTGAAGTTTATCTTAGGACGGATGCGTGTACTAATTTCTTCTAATGGTCGCTCGATTGCACTCAGGTACGACAAATATTCTTCATGGCTTCTTCAACGTTACACCGTGCATAATTTTCAGATAAGGCGAGTTACTCCGGGATTAGAGTTACTCCGGGATTAAAATTACTCGGCTTTAAAGGTTCTTTTGGCCTAAACAAAACCAATTACCTGGCTGATTAAATTCATCGTGGATCTCTTTCTACCTTTTATTGTCTTGTCGCTGCGTGTGTCGCATACTTGGGGTTTGCTGTTAAGATTGCTGAAGTACGGGACATCCTACCGAAATTAGGGGTCGCCGCAGCTGGAACCGACACCACATATCTGTATCTTCTCCTGTGTGTGTCAACATCGTAAACCTCTATCTACAACATAAGGTCAGATTTTTCTAATTATACTTCTGCGCTGAAAACAAACCATCTCCGGGACGTCACACTGCTACCGAAAACGTCTCAAGCGTAACACCTAAATAAGTACAACTTGTCTTGGCACCTTAAGTGCAGTTAAATCTTTGGAACTCGAAACGTATTTGTTCACGTATTTATATTTTTTTTGTTAATTCACTACAATATAATTAATTAACTTGTTGTGGCGCATATACTTGCCCAATCTGTAAACGAATGTGTACCGTAAAGGCGCGAACTTGCTTCATTTACCCACCATTGCTTGGGGATTTTTAGAGTATAAGGGTAAGACCACGGAAGAGCGCTCTTTTGGGGAAACACCTAACTCTCCGATACTTTTTAACGCTAAATATTGCAACTGCGAACACTAAATACACCTTCGTATTGTGCGGGTGTGGTTACGTCGCCATCTTGTCTAGATTAAATAACGCCAGTGGCGTACCGCATAAATTATTAACTTGCTATTAATCTTATATTTTTTTCCTTCTTTTGTGTACGACTATATATATGGGTACGAACGAATACGCTTCGTAGAATTAACTTACGTTGTAAGTGGATATATTTAAATTGTGCTCTGTTCCTTCTTCTTTATGGTGTGTTATTAAATATAACGTTTTGTAGGTTACTTGTGTCTCTCTCTTTTATTGTATTTATTGCTCCTTTAATTTGTTACGGTTGATTGTTGCGTCTGTTTCTTTAGTTCGGAAGCAGGTTTGTATCCACGCATTAGGACTATGGCGCCCTCGGATTAAATCAAGACAGTTCTGAAGAAGCGGTGGATCCTTTTTCTCACCCACGCCCTACTCTTTGGCTGCCGGCAAAACTTACTTTTCTTCAATTAACCGTAGCAAAGTCACTAGTGATATAAAAACAATTGTGGTTTTCATTTGAAAAAATTGAGTTGGCAGGTATTTGTTATGCCTAAGTTTGATCCAAATTTTTAAGACACAATATTTTCAGGTATCAAGAATGGTCCTTATTAGGGCCGTACTTAGATTTTAAGACCTCAGAAAATAATTTGTATTTCTACAATACTTACACGGTTCACACACTAAGTTCTTTGATACACTACATTTCTTAAAAATTTTGAAATACTGCGAATAATTTAAAAAACGTGGAAGCTAGAGATTTGAATTACGGGTCAAATGTATGCAAAATTTTATTATAGTTAATTGATGGTGCAAAAACATACAGGGAAAAAATTATACCTGGCTTTGATGTTTTCAATAAACATCTTATTGATGACCCAACAAGAGAAGTTCCATGCTTTGATAAAAAAAAACAATTGTTGGTTAATTTGGCTATTTAAAATGCAACTCTGTGTTGTTTAAATGAGGTGTGATTTCTAATCCAAATTGTGACTATAGAAACGAACCAGAGACCTTTGCACATATTTTGGAGAATTCTCAATTAACAAAGTTTAAAGGAGGATTTATAAACATTCATAATTTAACAGACGAAGCTTACTAATTTAAAGAATATCTGAAGTTAAGCAAAATTTTATATTCTCTGTCCTAATTATCTGTTTTTCCATTATTTTGTTTGCTAATTGTTTAATCTTGTAGTGATGTCGTCATGCAATGGTTGTGGTGATATATTTTATGTTTTATCTACACACTTAATCAATATTATTACATATAAGTACTAAAGTCGGTAGGTATGTTTAGATTTTAGTGGTTTTTCCTAAACCGTGAAGAAAATGTTTTGCCTAGACGAACCAATCCACAATTGCATACGGTTTCGTCAACACATTATACAGGTTTATACTGATCTTCTAGAGCACAATAAATAACACAATAAATAAATCACAATACAATAATGAAAATGTACCATACGAATAAATAATAATAATATCAATAATAATAATACTTTTTATTTCCAAAATTGTGTAACAAAAACAATAATAAAGAAATACAAAAAAAAATTAAAAAATTCTTATATGTAATAGAAAATAGAAACAATGGAAAAGGACTGAATTCAGTTCATGACCAAAGTCAACTGTTCTTTCACTGAGGCCTGTAGCCGATGAATTATAAAATAAATTGGAGGAGACAAAAAAACTGAATAATATAAAAGTATTTCAAAAATCAAAATAAATAAATAAATAAAGAAAAAAAAAATATATAATAAAGTAATAATTTAATTTTGTTATTGAAACTAGAATTCACTTTATTGGTCGATGTAAAACAGCATTCACAAAATTCACGTTTTACAGAAGAAGATGGTTTTTGCAATAAATGCTTGGGAATAATGTTGTTGTAATACTTAGCTGCAATATATGAAAAAGATCTCTTGAATATCAAAGTTTTGTGACGTAGAATATTAATATAAAGTGAGGGACGCAATTTCTTTAGAAAAGGTCCACTTCTGAAACTAATTTTACTGAAAAGATAAGCAGGAGCTTTATTGTTAACAATATTTAAGACAAATACAGCAGAATGAAGTTTTCTACGATTATCCATAGTAAGCCAGTTAGTATCTCTGGGCATATGTGAAATATGTTCGTGCTTTCGAATTCCAAGTATAAATCTAAGACATGAGTTTTGGATTCGTTGTATATGCTTTTTAGTACACTCTGTGATACAGGAGTTATATAAAACATCACAGTAGTTAAAGTGAGATAAAACAAGTGCATTACATAACAAAATTTTTATATCCCTGCTCAGAGAGAAACGATGAGCATATAGGATTTTTAAGTTAATATTAAGTTAAGCCTTTTGGATACAGCAAAATATATGTTGTTCAAAGCGAAGTAATAACACCCCTAGGTTATTAGACACGTTGTTTAAAGATAATATTGTGTCTTGAATTTTAAATTGAATAATAGTAGAGATTTGTTATCTATATTTCTTTTTACTGAATAACATTACTGACAATTTCAGAAAATTTATTAAAAGAAAATGTTGGTTACTATATTCAACCAGAATCGATATATCTTTGTTAACTAATTTTATTGCTTGATCAAGTTCATTTATATGAAATGAATAATAGATTTGCGTATCATCTGCATACATATGGTATTTACAGTGGCTAATACTAGATTTTATGTTACACGTATAAATTGAAAACAATATAGATCCCAGAATTGATCCTTGCGGAACTCCTGCAAAGACATCCATTTTATTAGATTTTTTTGTTTTGTATGTAACAATCTGTGTGCAGTCTGATAAATAGTTCCGTAAGAGGCTTATGACAGAGTTTTCAAAGCCTACAAAATGTATGATTGATAACAAGAGTTCGTGATTGCAGTATCAGAAGCTTTAGAATAATCTAGTAGAATGAAAGTTGTTAATTTGCCAAAGTCTGTAGCTGTGATAATGTCGTCAAGTATGTTTATTAGTACAGTATTAATGCTAAAACCAGGGTGAAAGCCCTACTGGGTGCTGGGTAAGATATTAAACCGATGTAGATGAAGTCTAGTTTGCTTTTTTTTTGTTTTTTTAATACTTTGGATAGTGCTGACAAGATACTTATTGAACGTAAATGTTTTAATTCTTTAGGATTGCTCACTTTAGGTAATGGTACAGTTATAGCAGTTTTCCAGACAGACGGGAATACAGATTCTGAGAGGCAGTAATTTATTACATAGGTAAAGTATAGAAGAAAAAATGGACAACAAATCTGCAACATTTTAGAACTAATATTATTGACCCTTATAGATATGGATCTCATGGAGTAGATTATTTCTATTTCCGTGGGGTTAGTTTCAACAAATGTAAAGATATTGGTAACTTTATTTAGACAATTATTTGCGTAGAATATATTTATGTTACTTTAATTGTAAATGTTGCAGTTGGCAGCGTTATGAAAGTACGTGTTAATTTTGTTTAGGTCTTGTAACTCAATCGGTATCTATTTCATTTTTGGTTTTACTTTGGTAAATATAAATATTTTTTAGAGCGTTCCAGAATTCTTTGAGTTATGAGTCCTAGCAAATTTAAGTTACAAATAAGCTTTTTTCTCTTTTGCTGTAGCAGAAGTAACTAATTTTTGCAACATTTTATAGTAGTTCCAGTCCATAATATTTTATGATTTTATAAATTTAGCTAAGGTTTTACTTCGAAGTTTTATCATAAATCTTAAATTGTCTGTTAACCAGGGGAAATAGGCTTGTTTATTTTAATTTGTTTTAAAGGGGCATGTATATCTATTAAATTCAGAATGTTTTCGTTTAAAAGTGTTAATTTATCATCAATATCATCTAAATCAAACAAAAAAAAAACATGGAATGTTATATAAATGTTCAAGAAAAACATCTTGATCAAATAATGAAAAATTTCTAATATTATGGATTCTAGCAGATTGTTATTATGATTTAATAGTCAGAGTACAAGATATTATTATGATGATCACTTATAAAACAGTCTCTTGATTCTTGCTTAGTTAATTTTGATTTATAATTAAAAGATATAATAAGAAAATCCAAGAGACTCGTGGAGGTTTTAGATATTTGTGTTGGGTTTTCTACTATCTGACATAAACCAAATGTATCGAAAAAATAATGAAATTTGGAGACGGCTACTTCGTCTGTTTTAAAAAAATCAAGATTGAAGTCGCCCATGCAAATAATCTCATCGCAAGTAGGTAATATATTAGATATAGAGTTTCTTCAAAAGATTCAGAAACTCTGATAAATAAATAAACTTTGGTTGACTACGTTTTTCTGAATTACTTTGTATATATAAATAAATTTTTAAAATAGGCAAAATTTAGTCTATTTGGGAAGCCTGCTTACATTTTTTTGGACAAGTAGTCTGAGAAAAACAATCAAAAAATTGAACTAAACACACTGTATTTTAATAATATACAATGGACAAAAAATTTGTTTTAAAAATTAATACACTTGTAGAATTAACTAGTAAACATAATAATAAAGCAGTTATATTGTGATATCAAAACGAAAGTCCACATTTAGAAGTTCCTCAAAGTTGTAATGTCCTTATAGTAGATTACTGCAACTTTAAGAAGTTTAAAAATAAAAAATTAAAACGTTATCTTGTTTGTAATAATAAAGTAACTGATGCATCAAAAATGTATTAATTGAAGATATTTTAATTAGTGGTGGCAATGAAATCCGGTTTACCGATTAACCGGTAAATCGGTTTACGGTTAACCGCAGTTCATACATAAACCGTAAACTGTAAACCGGTTTACCGATTAATCGGTTTAAAAATCGGTTTGTTGAACCGGTTTAAAATCGGTTTGTTGAACCGGTTTAAAATCGGTTTGTTGAACCGGTTTAAAATCGGTTTGTTGAACCGGTTTAAAAATCGGTTTAAAAATCGGTTTGTTGAACCGGTTTAAAATCGATTTGTTGAACCGATTTAAAAATTCCGTTTTGAAACCGTTGTATAAATCGGTTTGTTGAACCAATTAAATTACGTGGTTTGTTAAAGCGGTTTAAAAAGACCAGTTTATTGAACCGTGTTGAAATTGTGAAATATGGTTGTTCTCTATTTTTTCGCTTGATTAGAAAAAATTCATGCTAAGTAGTAAGAATTGCTGCAAATTATAAAGTATAAACTATAAAATAATAAAACATTATAAACCTCAAAGCTTAAACTAATTGCAGTAACAAATAACAAGTGACTCATTTCCGTAGAAACTAGAAAGGTATTGTAAATAATTTAGGGATTTAAATCTATTCATGCAAAAACTAAAAACTGGTTAAACCTATTTAGAATCTCTAACAAAGGGACTTTAAATACTCTTAAGAATGTGGTTGTATTATGTTCCCAAAAATGATAACAAAATAAGAGTTGTCAATGTAAAAATTTTAACACAGACTTATAATCAAAATCGTTGTTTTTGATTCAAGATAGTGAAACGCTACGCAGCGCGAGCTAAAAGACATTCGAGAATGCAAAGAATTTCGCGACGTTTATCAAAGTTTTTTCGAAAACTGCAGCTTGAGAATCCAAATATAAATTCATTTTTAATTAATACGATCAATGTCGACAATTTTAATGCTATAAAGTTATTGGTTAGTTACTTTTACGTTCAGTAAACAAAGCAGTCATTTTGACATTATGTCATGGAAATAACAACATTTGTGATCAGTTTTTGAAAATAGTATAATTATTGTTTTATAAGGTGTAAAAACGTAACATGTGGTGGGACTGCTATTTGACTGCCGAACGTATAGTGCCGGCAATTGCAATAGCACGGACAAAAAGTGCTTTTACACCGTATAAAACATTTAATTTTTTCGCAAACGTTGTTTAAAAGTTGAAACACTTGAAACTAAAGAAATTTTAAAAATCTTTTTTATTTATTAACTTTAAATTGTTGTAATTTTACCACTAATTGGTCAATTTGGTTCATTACGCAAATATCACAATACTTAGAATAATTATTTTAAAAAATTTGCATTTGCATAAACCACTGGTTCTTTTTATATCTTTCCATGACCAGAGCATGTAATTAGATTAGATATGAGCCGTAACATGTAAGAATTCCGTTTTCAGATTAGCGAAAACCGGTCTATCTATGTGAATTACTACATTGTGGCGTATATTTGCATTTTAGCACGTGATAAATACATTCAAATTTTATATGTAAATTAAAATTACTTCTTTCTTAGACTACTTTAGAAAAATTTACTTTAATGGAAATACATTTGATCATAGGCATTCGATATAATAAATTTAAAAATAACACGCAAGTAGGCTTCATATTATAGTAGTTTAAAATGTTGAACAAATCTCGTCCCCTATCAAAATATATGTTCCGACATACGAAACTAATCAGTAATGCGACACTGCTGCGCAGTGTTTAAGGATCGTGTCAAAAAAGTGTTTAAATTAAACTTTTAAACAAAGGTTGTAGGCTTAGAAACCACGGTTTAATAAACCGGTTTAAAACCACGGTTTGGTAAACCGGTTTAGAAACCGCGGTTTGGTAAACCGGTTTAAAACCACGGTTTCGTAAACCGGTTTAAAAACCGCGGTTTCGTAAACCGGTTTAAAACCGCGGTTTGGTAAACCGGTTTAAAACCGCGGTTTGGTAAACCGGTTTATAAACCGCGGTTTGTTGAACCGGTTTAAAATCCCCTGTTTGTTGAACCGGTTTATTGGTAAATCGTCTTTTGTAAAACCGGTTTACCGGTTTTTTTTTTCAACGGTTTTTGCCACCACTAATTTTAATAACTACTCTCACAATAGTAAAAAAGGTAATGAATGGTTTGTGTTGCTTACAAGCCTACGGCTGTCATTAAAACAGCTCCACTCCATTAACAATTTAGTCGTAAAATATGCTATAACTATTTATTTACTATTTATTTATTTATTTATTAATATATTAACGGCAACCGCCTTTTACAAAACATACAACAATATGTATAAGTATAATAAGCACAACTAACTATATAATTTATGTAACAAACAAAAAAAATATGATCCATAATAAATTTATAAATCATTAAAACGAGAGTTAACATTTTCATACAATTTAGAAAATCTCTCTTAAAAATTCAACTTAAAAGCATTCAACGACAGCAAAAATAAATTAAAATTGATATCAATACAAAAATATTAGCTTGTCTCATCATCCGTATCATCGGAGAATAATATCCGTAATTAGTTGCAGCGAAACCCAAACGAAAAATATAATTTGATCTCGTTATAGCTTGATTTGTAACAGGTACATAAAAATTTAAACATTCTGATAAACTTAGACAATTAATGCATCCATTTACTAATTTATATAAAAAAATCATGTCCATTTGTAACCTCCGTTTAGACAAGCTATGCAACTTTATTAAAGAGAGTATATCGTGATATATGATTTGATCCCTTGGAATATTCATTTTAAATGCAATTAGCATAGAGTTTCTGAACTTTCTCCAACAAATTTATCATATTACTATAATGTGGACACCATAAAACACACGCATAATCAATGATGATAGATGATTCACTTGTTTTTTTCTTGAATGTGTTTATTAAAACACCTAAATTTTTAATTCTATTTACTGTTTTTAGAATAAAACCACCAATATTGTAATGATTTTGAAAATCAGTAGGATTTTGTTTCTTAGATATAGTCATATGCATACATTTTTCAACGTTTAATGGTAATTAATTTCTTTTACACCAATCAGATAATCTATTTAAACAATTTTGTAATTCGAAATGATCACTAATATGATTTATAGCCTTGAACATTTTTAAATCGTCAGCAATTAATAAAAAACTACAATTATTGAAAATGGATTTAATGTCATTAATAAAAAGTGAGAATAAAAGAGGACCACAGTGAGACCCTTGAGGCACCCTAAAATATACATAAACTTTTTAGAAATTACTTTCCCTATTCTAACATATTGTACCCTATTTGATAAGTAACTATCAAGCCAGATGCTTATTTGCTTAGGAAACCCAATTAGATTCAACTTTTGTATTAACAATGAATGATTCACTTTATCAAATGCTTTTGAGAAGTCTGTATAGATACAATCAACTTTTTTATGATTTTCTAGAGCATTAAGTACATAATTATTAAAAATTTGTTAATGTGGATCTTCCTTCGATGAACCCATTCTGTTCGTCAATTATTATTTTGCTACTCAATACAGATAAATGTGACTTCATTATTTTATCTAATAATTTTGGAATTGATGACTGTATACTTACTCCTCTATAATTACAAATATTGATTCAACTGTATTATATATTTGTTATACCTTCAGAAAGGTATTTGTTAAAAAAGAATATGTATAGGAATAGAAATACTATAAATACATTGTTATAAAAACCAATTTGGAATAACATCCGGACCAATAGAGTTATTGTCTTCTAAATCTTTTATTTTATTAAAAACAGTTTGTAAGGAACATCAAACTTAAAGTTTAAATCAAGCAAAGTGTTCGTTTCCATGATGTTTGCATTATCATTACCAACATTAGGTGATTTATTATATGTACTTTCAAAATGATCAGCAAAATAATTAACTAATTTGCATAAATCATTACCGTAACTTTTTATTATACCTATTTGGATACGAAGTAATACTCGGCACATACTTATCAACAATTTTATCTAAGACATTATAGAATAGATTTATAACACAATTTATATCATAGTTTTGTAAACATTCTCTCCAATTTATGCTAGAAATAGCGTCATTTATAGCAATATAATTCGCTTTATTAAAGTTCTTCACATATTTGGTATATTTAATATTATTAGTAACTATAGATAGATTTATTGTAGCATTGTAATCTAAATGATGCATAGAGGATAAACACATACTGTCAATTGCTTTACATATAATAACATTTTCAATATTTGAAAACATTACATCCAAAAAAACATTTTGCTTATTAGGAATAAAATTCAGTTGTTTAAAGTTGAACTAACGAAAACTGTCCGCTATAATATTGGATGGATAGCTATCTGAACTTGACTGTTGATAAACACTATATTCATCATTAAACCACTGGCATGAGGGCAAATTATAATCACCAAACAAAAAAAATTTGCGATTTTGATATTTATCTATTAATTCTTCTCTAAACGAATTAATTTGAAATTTTTCCGCTGTAAATAAATTGTCTAATTTGTGCGTATTCTTAATTAGAAATTCCTTACAGTGTTAATCTTGTTTATTAAAAACAGTTTTTTCAAAACTACTTTATTTATTTGATTTTTGAATTAAAGGTATGTATTTTACGTGTGTTAATTTAAATTAAACGCTCAAATACTTTTTTTCGGATTGTATCTTACAAGCTCTATAGCGCCAGTATCCCCTTCTTCAACTATCTTTTCGCTGAGTTGAGCTGTACATCGTAGTAAAATTGTTAATTTTCCTTCTAGATTTATTTTTTAAATTGTATTTAGTTGTTTTCTATTCATAATAATGGTAGTTTTCAAGTTAGAAAAAATGGTGAAAAATAGATTGCCACGTAATTGAGTTAATCACACGAGACGGGCAAAGCATCCGATTAACCTTTCTGACAGAAACAAACCGTATCGTATATCTACCAATTTATACAAAATTGAAAGAATTTTTCTTTAGAAACGTATTGATTTAGACCTGAATAAATTTGCGAAAATAGTTAATGGCAATAAACCAATGACTTTTACCTTTTTTTTTTTTTGATTAATCAATAACAATTTGTTATACATGTAACAAGGAATTAGTAGAATTATTTAATACATGTTAAATGCTAAAGTTAGCCTATTTCATGAATTACTCTTTTTATTTGCAGATAAAATAAATGGAGCAGGATGAAAATTTATTCAAAACCTTCTTGATGCACGCGTTGTCACATTATCAAACTTGTTATCCGTTATCTTCTAGTATATTCATATATTCAACGGTTTTATTAAATCGTTTTAAATGTATTTCTCCACAGCATACATCTACATTTCATTTGAGTGTACAACAAGTTGCTCAAATTTTTCTACACAATACCATTGGCTATGACTGTTCAGAATTGTTAGATTCTCTAAACTTCTCAGTTCAATCTCATCCACAAGAAACCACAAAGCTTTTTATTATAAAACACCAAATACCTATAAATATCTTTGCCGCTCACTGTATATAAGATTACCTACAAGAATTTTTTTAAGCTCAATATATACTTAATTATATTTGCAAACGAAATATAGTGCTTTATTACAAAATCAAGTGATGTTTGAATTATGTTGTCATTGACCTTGACGCCATTTTGAATAATGTACATTTAAAAAATATTTTTATTAATTCTACGCTAAGTGCATCGGTGTAATGTTGGTTGCAGTTTATTTGATTTATTAACACACATAAACAAACATTAATGTAGGTGAGTAGCTCTTAAACGATAAAATATGAGTTACAATAGGCTTCGTTGGATGAGTCAAATTATAAATATACTTGTAATACGCCTAATGTGTTTACTAAAATAACAATGAACTTACTTGTATTTGAACACGACTTGTCGAAAGTTTCAAAATTAGGATACGCATCTGCAAATAAATGATTATTTAAATCATTCATGAACATATGATTCTTGAAATGCTTATTACAAACTTGGGGCTATTACAACTATTGACCCAGTGTTTACACCTGCTTTAAAAACAGCTACAATTAGAGGACTTAATAAGTGCATACCTAAACTTAATATTTAAAACAGTCGAACACTTACAACTAGTTAATGTCAATTAATAATGTTGAATAATATCTACATACCCACAAATTAGTCATTTTAAATAATGTGGGCGAACATGAATTCTAGCTACCCAAAAAGCATTATATGAATAACTTAGTGGTATTTTTGTATAATTCCAAGACGGAGAAAAAATCTCTATACTAAGATTAAAAATTTGTCTGTTTCTTTGTCCCTCTATAGACTCAGCCAATATAGAAGCTAGGCCAAAGCTTGTTTTTTAACATTCTGGTTTTGTCCGACAGGACAGGGGTTTCATTAAGTCCCTTCTAAAGTTTGTTTTTTTGTGAACTTTTGTCTTGTAAGAAAAAGGAAACACTAAAAAACTGCACCAAAAAACTATACTTGGACACGTGTTTCAATAGCTAAGCTATCATCATCAGCGAACCGACACTAAAAATAAAAACAACAGGAAGCTTATATATACTATCTGCGTGTCACACATCGTTACACCTCATTAATTTATATATAAGCTTGAATAATTCCAAAAAACCTAATGGACCGTGATCATCATTATTCATAAGCAAACTTTACTTTTTAAAAAATTTTTGGTGTTTTCTCTTTTGTTACAGATAGATGCTGCAGTTTAGAGTTCTATTCCTTTGAACTTTTTTTTTGTTTCACATTTCATTATTTAAAAATTTATTTCAGATAGTCTATAAGATAGACAAATTAATCAACATACTCCAACATTATCTCACACAATAGACTGGTTTTGTGTTGCAAAATTGTCCTCCACAGTTTGTTTTGTAAAGTTAAATAAAGAAGAAGCATAAAGTTAAATAAAGAAGAAGCACAGAGTGGTTGACAAAGAATAATAAAGATAATGTAAAGTAAGTTTGAATACTTTATGAATATCTTACAAATTGAAATTCTGCCACTTGTATACCACAAAAATAGTTGATTGACAATAGTCTCATTTATATAGTATGCCCTAACAAAAAAAATAATGACATTTGCGTTCAATAAATAAATAAAAGAGGAGTTTTTCATTAAACTTAACTTTATTACAATGTCTATGATTTCAGGGTCCGTTGAAAAAATATAACAGTTCGTTTGAAGATAGTACAAACACGGTCTATGAAAATGATCAGTTTTGGGTCGCAATCCGCCTAGCAGTTACAGTCTAAACACAATGCTTGCACTTTATTCATTCTTGCAGGTTTTGTGATCTTTTATATTCCGAAGTAAGACTCAAACCTTTGAAGTATTTAAACTGTTTATATCAATGTTAGCTCATAACATCAAATAATTACTTCTTGTAATGATATCTAATTTAATTATCATTTCAATAGTGATTACGAAAATTAAATAAAACTTTTACTAAGTTAAGGGTTTTGTCATTACCTAATTACTTTACGGGCTAAACGTATTTTAGTTTAAATATATTTTTGCTAAAAATGACCACAAATAATAAATCCACTTGGCAGATTTACCTCACATCTAAACATGAGACAATTTTAATATAATACGATACTGTGGGGGTGAAAGTACAGGAAATTGAAAAATACTAAGATAATAGATTCAATTAGTAGACAATAGACGTTTTTGTTAATGACTAACAAAGAGGGCTTAAGTAATGAAAAATCCTTGAATTTAGAAAACGCGATTTTTTTGCTGTTAATTACACTTTAGTAGTGGTTTACCTGCCAAGAGGTTACTGTGATATTTTAGTATTTACTGCGTTCTGTGTCAAATTTTTATTATAAATTGGAAAATGCCAAGAAGACCAAATCAAGCGGATTCTTCGTTGATTATTCGATCCCGAATAGCTGCTCTAGCTGTTGCTGGTTGGTCCACAAGAAGAATTTCTGAAGATGTTGATCTTTCTGTAAGTTAGTTAAGAAGCTTCAGCAGTATATTTTCTTTTGAAAAAATGCGTCAAAGGGGTGTAATTTTTAAAAGACGTATTACTGTTCAAAGTTTTAAAAATTCCATATTTTTGTTGTATTAATTAAAGGTAGCATCAAACTATTTAAATCTTTGCAAGTAATCTGTTATGTGTTATTAATAATCTTATAAATAAATATCAACGTTTTAAAATAATTTAGCCACAGTAATGCATTTAGCATTGCCATACTGGTTTCACTTTACTACACCGTAATATGATCCTCATTGGTTTATTTTGTAATATTTGCAGTCTTTAAAAGTGGCCTTCGGAAGATAAGAATAGTATGGTTGCACAATTATCAAAATTAAGTGCAATAATAGTTTTATGTGCCAAAAAGTTTGTTAAAATTATAATGAATATCCTTGTGATCGACATTTGTATTAAAAATCAAAAGCAAAATATCTGTCCTAAGTGCGCACACTTTGATTGATTCAATCTGTATATGAAGATGCTATTTATTTCTTACTTATTACATTACTCATTTAGAAATCGATTTTATTTAATAAAATTGTTAAAAGTATAGTGATTGTCACGACTAGAAAAATTAGTAGGGATCTGCTGGTTATCGAAAATTCAACGTCATAAGTTATTTATTATTACGTATTTACACATTCTCTTTATATATTATTTTATTAAATTCTCGTAGAGACATACGGTTAGACGTTGGATTGCTCGAAGTGAACTCGGAGAGTTACGTACTGGTCGTCCTGGAAGAGCTCGTGTACCGACTGAAGCCGAAGATGATGCCATTCGTCAAAATGCGAATGAACTAAGATTTGTATCGTCAGTCCAAATACAAGAAAATCTAGGACTGGGCTGTAGCGTTAGAACCATCAGACGTCGGCTACATGAGGGTGGCATGCATAATCGGCGACCAGCCCGAAAAATTATTTTAACTCCTGACCATGCTGCTGCACGATTAGCATTCTGCCAGCAAAATATTGACAGAGACTGGTCAAATGTTATATTTACCGACGAAAAATCATTTTCGACATCACAGGAAACCCCCGTGCAATTATGGCGAGCAAATGGAACGCGCTATGACGTAGAAAACGTCCTTCCTAACAAAACGAGTGGTCGAATTAATGCAGGGTTTTGGGGTTGGATGAGTAAAAATGGTCCAGGGAAATTACTCGAATTGTTCCACCTAGATTTAATTCAATAGAATACATACGCGTATTAGAGGATGTGTTATTACCGTCCGTAAGAGCAATATTTCCGGAAGCAGAAATGGAAAATATTGTTTTGGTACAGGATAATTGTAGTATCCACACCGCTCGAATTGTGGATGAATGGTTTAACGAACACCCTGAAATACAATTGCTACCATGGCCAGCTAAATCTCCCGACCTAAATCCGATAGAAAATCTGTGGGCTGCCATGGTGAAAAGTTGGAAAGACGTTGGCTTCAATAGCGTAAGAGAGAGAAGCTTACAAGAACTAACCGATCATGTGACGGCATCGTGGGAATCATTCAGAAATTCCCAAATTTGTGACAATCTTGTAAACAGTATGAGAAGGCGTTTAGAAGAATGTATCAATTCTAATGGATACTATACTAAATATTAAAACAAATGAGACAAAATTTTACATATTCCTATTGTATTATTTTTTAGTTCGTAGTATAAATTATGTTGGAAAAATATATGTTGAAATTTTAGGTAAAAATGGTTTACAACATTTACATTAAATTATTTTCCAGCCGATTGCTTCGAACCAACTATTTGAAAAAATGTTTTGATCAAAAAATTGGATTTAGAATTTTAAGTTTACTTTATCAAATAAATCTAACATAGAATTTGCGCATTTCATCCAATTTTTTAATTTAAAAAAATTTATTACCCAATAGTTCCTTTGAAGAAACTAACCGGAAAATAATTTAATGTAAATGTTGTAACCATTTTCACCTAAATATTTCAAAATATAGAATTAATTCTTGATTATGTGCATTGCGTACCTATTAAATTAAATATTTCGTAATTAATGTATCATTTACCTTTGGCGGATTACGACCCCCAAACTGATCATTTTCATAGACCGTGTTTGTACATGTAATACATAGATAATTGGTGCATACGGTTGTTACGGTTTATTTGTAAACAAACTAAAATAAATATATAACAGTGCTAGATGACCTACCGGCAGCTCTTCTTAGTCGGAAGTGGTGGTGGGTTGATTAAAATTGTTTGAAATGAAGGCTTCTACACTGCTCGACAAATTTATAAGACGCCACCTCGGATTACGTATTAGAAATATCTAGAGCCACTAGGAACTCGTAAACACAGAAACAAACCGTACGAGAATAGAAGTATGTATATTGTTATAGCGACTAGAGTTCAATTAACACACAGAGAAACACATAGATACAACAATAGATAATGATCATTTAAAATGAATAGCACGGCTGCCTATACTGTGGGGAGAAATTGCTCAATAAATCAATTATTTTCAAAATAATCCAGTCACACGGTTTACAGTTTCCCTTCTGTTTCTTCTTTAACTACTCCAATAACATTAGATGGATCCCCTCTTTCTCGGTCAAATTCACTAATACCTGTAATTGAAGATATAAAATGAGATACAATAAAGATTGAAAAAATACGATAAGTATTTATTATTTTTTAACAATAATAATTTCATTTTTAACGAAACAAGTTCTAATTTTAGAAATTATATATTTATAAAAAAACAATTTAAAACTATTACAATATTAAGGTGAGGTGCTACTCTTATATATACAATAAACTAAATGTAATAACAGGTAAATAAAACTAATGATAGAAATTGGCAAGTACAAACATATAAAAATAAACTTAACAAACACTAATAACGATAAGGAAAAAAAACAAAAAAATAAATGTTAAACTCTATGAAATAGTTAATTATGTAGCAAGGGAGTAAAGTAGCTGTTTTAGGCCCAGAGGAGAGTACGTTGTGCCCGAGCGTAAGCAAAGGCACAATCAGGACGAGGGACTAAAATAGCTTTACGCCCGAGCTGCATACATAATTTTTTACATGTTCCATTATTTTCGTATACAAAAAAGATAAAGTAAAAATATTTACAAACTGCGTTAATCTACTGTATTATTACCATCATAGGTGCCTTACATAATTTTTCATTTGTCACTCACAGTGACTGTCATATTGTAAAACTGCAAGCATCAAATTATTATTTAACAAAAACATGGAAGATTTTCCGATATCTTGTACGCTACCAGAAGTGGTCGCTAGTCGTGCTTCCTTTGAGGAGGTCAAAACTCGCTGATAATTTCTAAAAAACTGACGATGATTTTCTTAAGTGGTGTCTCGGAAAAAGGCAAGAACATCAAAAAATGTGCTTCTAGCGTATTTATTTGAGAAGTCGGAAGTATTTAAATCATCAACACCTTGGTCGATTTATTCAATGTTGAAGGCCGCTATCTCAATTAATGAAAAATCTAGAAGTAAGCAATTTCAAAAAAGTAACTTTATTCCTAAAAAGTAATTGGGACGAATACAAACCTAAAAAATCAAAAAAGGGTCAAATTTTAAAATTTATTATAGAATCTAAAAATAATTGATTTTTTATGACGAAAGTAAATAAATTGTTTTGATTAATAATATTATACCTAACATAATATAAAAAATTAGGTGGCTTTAATCATTAGAATTGCTGGGACTTGCAGCAGAGAGGAACTGTCGATACAAGCAGATTATTAATAATAAATTACAAACTTATTTTATGCTTACCTGAAACAAAGATTTTGAAATATGTTTAGCCTTATAAAAACTGTTTTGTCATACTGTTTTAGCCGAACTGATAAGAAAACAATCAAAAGACATACATGGATAAGAAGTTAATGTCGTCAAGTCGAAAAAACCGGATGAAAGAATTCAGCAACAACAAAAGAAGAAAGATCTCAACTTACAATGACATGGCGAATGATAACCCCAATCGAGCGGGAACCAGCAGTTCTAATCACACGATACGTTCGTATAATGATAGCAGCAATCGAAGAGGTAACAAAAGATTTAATTATAATTATTATCGTAAAAGCAATAATTGTAAAAGATGCGGTTATATTCATAAACAAAATTGCCTAGCTATTGGAAAACAATGTAGTAAATGTAAAAATATAATCATTTTTCAAGTATGTGTCGAGCCAACAATGTTAATCAAGTTTTTAAACTTAAACGAAAATGTTGACGGATATTTTGTAACGCAATAAATAATGGAAATGCATGGTACGAGGCGATTAACATTGAAGACTCGGTATCAAATTTAAGTTAGACACAGGTTCGATGTGAATATCTTACCTATAAAATATTTTAATAACATAAAGAAAAATGAAATTAAAAGTTATCATTTAAATCAAACTACTGTCAAATTAGAAGCCTATGGAGGCTATAAAATTGAAACTCTGAGTGAAATTGATCTTGAATTAAAATTCCAAACAAAAATTTTAATATAAACGTTTATAATTACAAAACAGATTCAATTCTAATCTTAGGAATTACAACAATAATTAAATTAGGCTTAATAACAAGAAATAGTATGAACTCAATTAATTTAAATTTTAAAGATCAAATTCTACAAAATTATAGCGAAGTATTTAAAGGAATTGGATGTTTTCCTGATAAGTATGCTATCAAATTAAAAAATAATGTTGTACCTTGTAGTAATTCACCTTACCGTGTCCCACTAAATTTGCAAAATAAATTAAAGATTGAACTTAATAGATTAGAAAGTAGTGGAATAATTCAAAAAATTGACGAACCGACAGAATGGGTAAATCGTCTAATTATTGTAGAAAAAGCAAATGGTAGTTTAAGACTTTGTTTAAACCCTAACAAAATTAAATGAAGCAATTATGAAAGAGTATTATACAATTCCCACTTTGGATGATTTAATTTCTAAATTACATGATGCTAAATATTTTTCAGTGTTAGATTTAAAAGATGGATTTTGGCAAATTGAATTAGATAGTTACAGTCAAAAATTATGTACTTTTACAACAGTATTTGGAACTTACTGTTTCAAAAGATTGCCATTTGGTTTAAATATATCTGCAGAAGTGTTTCAAAAATTTAATGAAAAAGTATTTGGTGACAAAAATACAAATGTATTCATTAATTTCGACGATTTACTAATTTTTGCAAAAACAGTAGATGAACATTACAATATTTTGAAAAGAGTATTAACAAGGGCAAAAAAAATAATATTAAATTTAATCAATCTAAATTTCAATGTAGAGTAGATAAAGTTACGTATTTAAGTCATTTATTAAGCAATGGTACAATTAGTCCTGATGAAAATAGAATTAAGGCAATTCAAGAATACGATTTACCAAGAAACCAAAATGAGTTACAGCGATATTTGGGTTTAATTAATTACTTGCGATGTTTTTTACCAAATTTGTCTGAAATAACATTTCCATTACGCGAATTATTAAAAAAAAAATTTTGAGTTTATGTGGTTAGACTTACATACTAATTGTGTACAATCATTAAAAGAAATGATCACAAAATCGCCAGTTTTACAAAATTTTAATTGTAAAAAGAAATAATTCAAAGTGATGCAAGTAAGAATGGAATAGGGTGTGTTCTTTAACAAGAAGGAAAACCAGTTTGTTTTGCTTCTAAAAGTTTAAATGATTGTGAACAAAACTACAGTCAGATAGAAAAGGAATTTTTAGCAATTTTATTCGCCTGTAACAAATTTTTTCCCTACATTTATGGACGTAAAACCATAATTCATACCGATCATTTACCTCTAGTTAGTATAATGAAAAAAGATTTAAATAAAATTCCTTCCAGTAGGTTACAAAGAATAAAACTAAAATTATTTAAATTCGATATAGATGTTGTTTATAAACCTGGAAAATTAATGTTTATAGCTGACGCTTTAAGTAGAGCTTGTTCTAAATCAGATAATAGCATTAACGATGATTGTTTAAACGAGTTAGTTCATACAATTTATATAAGTCACGATTTAAAAGTGAAATTATTAATGAAACAAACAAAGAACCTATTTTGTTAGAATTAAAAAAATTGTATTTTGATGGTTGGCCGAATTCAAAAACTAAAGTAAAAATAATGTCAAATTTTTCTTTAATCATAGAAATGAAATTTTCGTAGAAGATGATACACTTTATTTTAATAATGGGATATTTATTCAGTGTACTTTAAAATTCAGCATTTACACGAAACTCATTTTGGTATAAAGAAAACAAAAGCTAAAACAATGTTTTATTGGATCAAGATATAGAAAATTTTATAAGTAAATGTAGGATTTGTGAAAAATTTAGAGTTAAGAATATAAAAGAGCCAATGTTAATGCAAGATAGCCCAAATTCACCTTTTTGAAAAGTAGCATGTGAGGTATCACAGTTTGCTAATGAACAATATCTAGTTTTAGTTGATTCAAAATGGCTGGAGTTGGTAAAATTAAAACAAAAAATGCATCTAACATTATTAAAGTACTTAAAGTCATTTTTTCTATACATGGTATTTCGAAAAATTGGCGATAACATGCCTTTTATTTCGTATAAATTTCAGAAATTTAGTACTGAATGGAACTTTGAAATAATTACATCAAGTCCGTATTATCCCAAGAGTAATGGCTTAGCTGAAAAAGTTGTTGGTATAGGAAAAACAATGCTTAGAAAAAGTTTAAAATCAAACGTTGAAATAGAGTTTTTTTGTTAGATTATAGAAATACACCTGTGATAGGTACTAAGTTTACTCCCGCATAACTATTATTTTCTAGACAAACTCGAACTAAATTGCCAATACAAGATCACTTATTAAAACCAACAATTATCAATAATTTCAATAAAGTTTTAACTAAAACAAATCTTAGAAATAAATATTATTATGACAGAAGTGCTAAATGTCGTAAGAATAATTTTAATAAAGGGGAAAATGTAGTATTTAGAAAAGGTAAAATTTGGGAACCAGCAAAAATTATTGAAAAACATCCAATGCCACGTTCTTTTATATTAAAGGATGAGTATGGCCGAATCAAGCGACGAAATGCAGTAGATTTGAGAAAATCTCATTTATCTCCAAAGATAAGATATTCAGATAACTTACATTTAATTTCTAAACTAAATTATTGGAATAGTTATTATTTAGATAATAATCTGACTAATGTTAATAGTGAGCCTCGTGATGTTGTTTCAAAGACATTAGATACTTATATTACTAAATTTGGAAGAGCATCCCGACCTTCTAATAGATTAATAATGTAAACATGTATGTTGGGTTTTTATTATTATTTTAATTGTAAAAAAAGAACAAATTTTATTATGCGTTTATTAAGCGAACAAAGAACTTCTTACTCATACAACGACAGACGCATTACTGCTTTTACGTTAACGCACCTGCGCCAATAATACCAAAATGAGTTTTGTTTACTGAATTTTTGACAATCTTAAAGCCGGAGATACACGGCGCGTGGTTCGACGATCTTGTCTCTACAATCCACGAACCACGCGCC
This sequence comes from Abscondita cerata, assembly GCA_030710515.1. Lineage (NCBI taxonomy): Eukaryota > Metazoa > Arthropoda > Insecta > Coleoptera > Lampyridae > Abscondita > Abscondita cerata. Next base: position 64,731 of record JALBCR010001766.1, on the reverse strand, counting down.
GTGTAGCATAGGAGGTTTGTAATTTGTGGTGCGTGATCCGCAGTTCGTGGTGCGTGGTTCGAGAGGTTCCATCGGAAGTCGGTAAATTGTCACGATACAAAGGAGCTGACCACGTCGGTTCGTGTACGGTCCATGCTGGTTCGGAGAGGTTCGCAATATTGCGAACGCGAACCGACAGAACGTGCCAGTAGGTTGTTTGATGTCAAGACGAGTGTTGTTGATAGAGGTTAGGTAAAAATATGGCGGTCGAGTGGAATGTTGAAAAAATGTAGAGTTTATCGAGGCACTTCAGGAAGAGGAAGTGATCTGGAATCCCAAACACAATCACCACAAAGACCGAAATATTGTGCATGATTCATGGAAACGATTGGAAACAAAATTTCCGATAGGGGTTAAAGCGTTAAAGAAGAAAAAAGATGGACTTTTGCCACATACAGGAAATATGCACGTAAAGCTAAATGTTCCAAGACCTCTGGAAGTGGAACAGGCGATTTATATATACCGACTTGGTCGTTATACGAGCAAATAGACAGGTTTCTGCATGCAGTTTATACCCCAAATAAAACAATAAATTCAATGGTAAGTACCTCCTGTAAAACCAGTAATATATGATTAAACATAAACGGTACTGTTTGATCTACAATGACAATAATTATATTATAATACTACAATACATTTACGACATACACGGTATTTCAAGAAAAGGTACCCTCGTTTACACATGATGATTACTGATCGTCTTGCCATGCTAATTTTCCGTGGTTGGATTGAAAATAAACAGAAAAGTTTTGTCTAACTTCTTTTGCAGAAATACTCGCCTTTCGAGGTTGTTTTTGTATAGGTAGCAAAGAACTCATTTCATTATTCGGTAGACGCCACGCTCCTGGAATAAATGTTCCATTTACCTCACTATCAAAGGTACCTGTTGGTGAGTAGGTTGATGTGGATATTCTACTTTTTCGCAAATAATTGTGAAGTATGACACAAGTCATAGTAATTAGGAAGCTTTTCTGGATTTACCAACATAGGTTTACGTAATATCCGAAAGACAGACGCCATTATTTCAAAAACGTTTTCTACTGTGCGTCTGGCTCTAGACAATCTATAATTGAAAATGCGCTCAGCACTTCCTTTTGTATGAATACCAGGGAATGGTTTCAAAAGGTTTCGGCGAAGAGCAAATGCGCTGTCACCCACGATTACATACGGTACCTTATTGTTTTGCAATGGTAACGGTTTTCTGTTGGTAAATTTAATTTTCGGTGTCAAGTTTTCTATACAAAGCGGTGTTACGGAATACTCCTCCATCACTAATTCTTCCTTGACACCCTATGTCTACAAATGTGAATAAATAATTGAATCCACAAGTGCCATCAAAACAACACTGAATGTGCCCTTATAGTTGATGAATTCTGAAGAGCTATTTGCTGGAGCTTCTATGACTACATGTTTTCCGTCAATCGCTCCTATACAGTGTGGAAAATTCCATTTCTGTTCAAAATCAGCAGCTATAGCTAACCATTCAGCTTCGTTATTTGGCATCTAAAAAGGTAAACTATCGTTAAAATAGATTATATAAGAAGGAATAAGATGGCATACACTGTTCCGCTATTTATGGTTGTTGCAAAACAACGTTCCCACCCCCTCTGTTATTTGAAAACACAGTAAAAAGTGCTGGGCAAACGTTACGGACATTTTCTTAAGTTCGATAGGTGTATTTTGATCTAGACTGATTTATAATTGTTTGTGGAATACATGTTTTTTTTTAAATATGACAACATCTAGCTTTAGAGATAAAAATTTAAAAAGTATGTCCATCAATTTTTCTTGGTCGCTTCTTAATTGGACACCCGATACGTTTCGAGATGATGACTGTCGTAATCTCAGTAACTTTTTTTAACAGTTGAATATTTAATTGCACAACCAAGTTCTTCCAGATATTATTTTCATTATTACTACAACTGTTCGCTGACAAGTGGTTCCTTAACTAATATTAAATTTCATTACGTTAAAAATACATTCCTAGACATATGTATACGTTTCAGGAAATGGAAAGTGATAATGAAGACCATTCCATTGAACAAGATATGCCAAATACACAATCAAATGAGGATATTTCCAATGAAAGTGCTATTGAGACACAGGTTGAAAATCAACTCACTACAGATACCCCACGTAATGTATGTCCTTTAAATCCATCCACACCTGTCGAATCCATGGAACGAAATGTCAAAAAACGAAAACTAACTCAAACACAGCAAGTTAAACATCAAATGGACGAGGCACTTAAAATTTTAAAAACAGCTGTCACGCTACCTGTGAACTCCGATAAAAGAGGAGAAAAGGATCGAATCGAATTATTCGCAGATTTACTGGTCGCGAAGTTGAGGCGCATGGAGGACCACACTCAAGACCTTGTTATGCATGAAATCGATAACTTAATATTTCGATTCAACACTCCCCAACTTCGACGAATCATGGAAGTGGCTGCCATTCAGAACAACACACTAGTAACACCCTCATCGTCATCCTCCCAGCAGTCTCAACCTTCTCCATACTCGCTACTATCTCCACAATCACATCAATCGCAACCATCACCACATTCCCAGGAGGCGGAAGGATTTCAGTATACTGTGCAGCATGTAAGTCCTACACACTTGTTCCAGCCATTACAACAGTCTCATCCACCTACATCGCCCGACACTGCTGGCTGGGAAAATTTGGATACACCTCGTTATCACCAAATTTAATAATTAAAAGTTTACGTTTCCGCATACGAGTTCATGTTTTTTACTCATATTTTTGTTACCAAAATTTAATAAAATATTGTGAAATATATTTACCTTTACTTCATCCTTCAGTTCCTGAACTATTGCTTGGCATACTTTTTCAACACAATTTGCGACAGTGTGTCTAGACATTTTAAAAAGGAAACCCAATAAATTAATACTGCAGTAACTATCACCGGTTGCTAAAAATCTTAAAGTCACAGCTAATCTTTGTTTAGCGGGAATGCACAATCTCATGTTTGTATCCTTCCTTGCAATTATTGGCCCTACTTTTGCTAATAGTAATTCGAAATCTTCAGCTCTCATACGACAAAAGTTTTCAAAATATCCTGAGGGCTCCTTTAAAAGTCCACTAACATATTTGACCCACTATATCTGTAATTTTAGTATTAATTACTACTAGTTCTACATTCATTCATACCGTCATGAATGTCGAAAGTAACTTACCTTTCTCTACTTTTCATATGTGATGACATCCACCATCTCCTTTTACGTCTGCTTAACCGATTTTGTAACCAAACGCCACTAGAAATAACACACAATGTAGCAGATGCAATGATTTGTTGTCTTGAATCCATGATGGCGGCTGACGAACTAAATCAAGAGGTTCCGTTGTTTCTTCACGAACCTGTTACGTCAATACACCAAACGAACTACGCACCGTGTACCCACCTTTGGTTTGGCAATAGCGGAACCACAAACCTCTAACCACGAACCCCGTACCTGGTTCCTGGTTTGCCGAACCACGCGCCGTCCCTTAAACTAAACTCATGTTTTTACATTTTAACTTAAATGTTTGCTTCGACGATTTACAATACCATTCTTAGCTAATTCAACTGCGCTCTTATTATCTACATTTATTACTGCGTTAATTTTTGTATTTTGCAGTTCTTCATATAAATTCTTGAGATAAATTAGTTCTCTACAACATTCGGCTGCAGCAATATATTCCGCCTCGGTAGTAGATAGTGCAACTACAGGTTGCTTTCTTGCGCACCAACTGATCGGTCCTCCATTATAGAATATTACGTATCCGGTAGTGCTTTTCCGGCTTTTTTGATCACCTGCGAAGTCGGCATCAAGCAAATGCAGTCAGTTCACATGCTGTATTATTTCCTTTCTTATACTTTAATCCGTAATTTTGGCTTCCTTTTTAAATATTTTAAGATGTGTTTCACATTTGTCACTTTGAGTTGGTTTTTCCATGTATCGACTTCCAAAATTTACCGCAAAGCTCAAATCTGGACGTGTTTTATTTGTTAGGTAGAGTAAGCTCCCTATTAATTCGCGATAAGGAAACTTATTATTCGTCTGTTTATCACTTCGTTTAACATCACCATTTGTTAATGGTATTTCTGTTGAATTGCAATCTTGCATTTTAAATTTATTTAACACTTGCGTTACAGTTTCCATTTGATGTAGTGTCATTGATTCGTTGTCTTGTGTTATCGCAATTCCCAGAAAAGAATTCGGATTCTTACTAATTTTTATTTTAAAATTGTCTTTTAGTTTTAGTAAGAACGTTTTAATTGTGTGTTCGTTATTTCCGATTATTAATCCGTCATCCAAATATATTTCCAATAACATTGAACTACCACTCGTTTTAAAAATACACTGGTCCGATTTTAGAGTTTCAAAGTCATTGTTTTTTAAGAAATTGCTGAAATGCATATTCCACTTTACCGGAGATTATTTTAAACCGTATAATGTTTTATTTAGTTTGCATATTTTATTATTATCATACGTATAACCTGGTGTATTTTCATGAAAAGCTCTTCATTTAAATCACCGTACAAGAAAGCTGTCTTTATGTCGAACTTGTAAATTTTAGCGTCTTGTTTACCTGCTATCGCCAATATTAATCTTATCGCACTTATACTCGCTACGGGACTAAATGTTTCTTGATAATTCAATTCTTTTTGTTCACACCCCCGCACAACTAACCTTGCTTTATATGTGTCATTGTCTTTTATTTTAAATACCCATCGATTACTTAAAATTTGTTGACCTTCGTTATCATTTTTATTCATTAATGTCCAAGTGTTGTTTTCTTTTAAGGAGTCCTTTTCTTCTTGTATCGCCTTCAGCCAATTTTCTCGGTCTGCTCCGTTTGTTACTTCTTCAAAGCTCAGCAACGCGTAATTTTCATATTTAGTGGGAAACTTTTTAATTCGCTTTCCCTTCCCTAATTCTTCCATCGAATTGTTTTCTTCAGCTTCTTGCTGTTGTGACGGCTCCTCCTCGCATGTCGTTTCCTCGAATATTGCGTCTATTTCGCTGGCCTTATCGTCGACCTCGAAATTCTCCGCATGTTTTAACATTTTACGCTCGGGAATATTTTCATCAAACACTACGTCCCTTGCAATGACGATTTCTTGTTTTTTACAATCAAATAAACGATTACCAGTTGCGGCATAGCCTACAAAGATTAGTCTTCTACTTCGTTCTTCAAATTTTTTTAAATATCCTAAATTTTTTCTTAAATCGGGTACGAAATCAACGTCATTTAGTACGCATTCGTTTGCTTCGATTATCCCGTGTCCTTCAGATTGGATTTGGTCTCCCCTTTTTGCAGTACCAATTTCAGTTATACTTATTTCAAAATTTGTATTAGTTTCATTTTATTGGTCATGTGTGACGTAGCTCCAGAATCCATGACCCACTCGCAGATTTCATCTGCGTCCTGACGACCAGTGCTTGGTTTGTTTTTTTGCAGATGTTGCATTTTAATTCCGATTTACATTCTCTTGCAAAGTGTCCCTCAACACCACACTTGTAGCAGGATTTATTTCTGTTTCTTAAATTGTCTTGATTTCTTGGATAATTATTAATTTTTCTTTTAATTTCTGACGAACTAAACGCTACTTGTTCGTTGTTGCTTTCGGTATTTCTTTTTTCTTTAGCTAGGAGCCTTGATGTTAATTGTGTAAGATTTCTGTTATCTTTTGGGATTGATTCCCACGCGCTCACGAAATATCGGTACGATTCAGGAAGTGACGACAATATTTTTGTAATTACCATCGTTTCATCGAGCTCTTGTTTTAATGCTTTTAATTTATGCGTTAAGTTCTCCAAACCACAAATATACGTTGTCATATCGGTTCCATTTTTATATTTATAATTAAAAAATTCTTGCAAAAGGTTGCACTTCTGTTGCTCATCGTCTTGCTCGTACAATTCTTTAAATTTTTTTACCATTTCACTCAAACTTTTGAAGTTCAGTAAATGTAACATGGGTTGTTATTATTATTTTTTGTGCTATGGCGTCCTTTCGCTCCCATTCTTCCTTTTGTTTTGCTTCTGTAGGACAGGGCGTTACTCCAGTAGCAACATCGTAAATTTGTTTACATTTAAAGAAAATGACTTGAAATTTCCAGATTTCATAGTTGGTTTCGTTTTTTATGTTCGATATGTACCTCATCGTTGACGGCCATTTTCATTCGCGTTCGTTGCACGTACACCACAATATTTTAGTTTTTAATTGTTATTTTGGTTTTAATTTAAATTAATATTTTTACTGCCCTTTTGTTATCTCTGGGCCCATAACCTGTTGGGTTTTTATTATTATTTTAATTGTAGAAAAAGAACAAATTTTATTATGCGTTTATTAAGCGAACAAAGAACTTCTTACTCTTACAACGACAGACGCATTACTGCTTTTACGTTAACGCGCCTGTGCCAATAATACCAAAATGAGTTTTGCTTACAATCTCAGCACATAAACGTTTACAGAATACAGTTCTTCGTATCAATCATTACAATATTGTTAAAGTTGATTACAGAATAGTCAATACAATATACACCAATAATGACGATTTGGTTGCATTCAGCAATAAATTAGATCAATTTTAACGATTTAAAAACCGAAAGCCCACGGGCGCAAAACTAACACTTTTAAGCCCGCGGGCAAAATGTTGTATTTTACGCCCAATAATGGGGTTAAAAAAGTCAATTTTACGCTTGATCGTGTAAAAAATATCTTTATCTTGGCTATTTGCCTCTCGGCAGCAGACATGAACAGGTATTTGGCATAAAATATTTGTTCCTGCAATTGGTAATTGTAAGCTGCAAACTAACCTGAGAAACGTGGCACATTAAACTGTATAAAATTACAGTCGATCTTATTGTTTAATAGATTATACAACAATTTGATTTTGCGTATATCTCTTTTAACCGACAGCGTTGTCATACTATGTCTTTTCAACAGATTATTTCGCATACTATCAATCTTAAAAGATAGTAATTTAAGGAATCGGCGTTGAATTTTGTCAAAAACACTTTCATGTGAGGCATATGTTGGTCTTCACACAATTGATGCATATTCTATTCTGCTCAAAACAAACGCATAAACAACTATTTAATCACAGTTATATCAGTAAAGTTCTTACTAATTTGGGTGACAAATTTTAACAATTTATAAGCCTCACACTTGACATGATTCAAATGTTCTCTAAAGCTGAATTGCGCATCAAACGTTATACTGAGACCTTTTATTGTCAATTTTGGTGTTTTAATATAATATTTAAATGTAAATGGCGAGAGAGTTCTAGAATATAAAACATAGTAACATTTGTTGATATTCAGTTTTAGATGAAATTTTGAACACCAATCAGCTAAGGTAAAAGCACCATATTCCGCCGCATTTAGGGTATTTTTGTGTTTGAGTTCCAATATTAGAAAGAGAAATCTAGTTATAACATATCTGACATTTGTAAACTGTGAACTGATATATCCGGAATTAAAGGAATTTTTTTTTCACAGAATAAAATGTATTTTTTTATATTTTTTTTTATAATATAAGAATATTGCACATTTAGTTCATATATTTATTTCAGGAACCGAATAATATCCCCTTTTGTTTATAAGGCGAGGAGCGCTTATATCACAAACAATTTCATCTTTTTCATACCAGATGATATCGTCAATACTTGGCCATATACAGTGGAACCCAATTCGTTTCATGGCCTTAATAAAATATTTGGTTCCATCTCTTTCAATAACTTGACCTGGAAAGTGTTTATTTTCATACACAAAATTTACATAATCATCTTTTTGATAACCGTTATCTTTTTGCACTCACTTTCAACTCTTTTACAATTTGCATCTTCTGAATCTATTGCCCATACATCTTCTGATTTTTTTCCATTCCGGCCGCCACATTCTCATGTTCTTTACCAGTATTTGTTTTTCCTGGTTCCGGTTGTTCTTGGTCTTTTGTGTTTTTTGTTTAATTTCTTAGGGATTGACGTTCTCTTTTCGTTCTTCTTGTCTAAAGTTTTCTTAAGTTTCTCTTCTTTTTCCTCTTTTTCCAATTTTTCCGCTTCCAGTCGCCTTTGCTACTCTACAAATTCGTCAGCTATGGCAACAATCGGTGTTATTTTTTTGGTTACTCGTTTTTTTGCATTTTCTTTTGGCTTCTTGGGAAAATAAAAAGCATTTCTAAATGGTGTAGGAAACTTGGGCGGTGTTTTGAAATAGGAAGTTGATTGACTACTACATTGTTCTGGAGATACTTCAGAAAGTGGTGGGTTGACAAAATTAGATTTTACGGGAGTCGTCGTCGTTTGAGTGGAAGGTGTAATAAAACTTTTATTTAAGGCAATATTTTTTTTATCATTAACTGTAGCGTCGTTAACATCAAGTTTAACAGACGATGGTTGACTGAGAGGTGTAGAAAAATTATTGTCGTTAATTGAATGGATAGGAGGTGTAATTGATTCCAAGTAATCTATTTTTAGAATTTGAATTTTATTTGTGGAATTGTCATCTGAAATACTACGACATAGTTGTGAAGAAGAAGCTTCTAAGGTTGTTTCACTTATTTGGTTAGTTGGTGGCTCTCTTTGTTAATATCATTAATTTCAACGTGCTCATTATTTTCTAATTGTAAAATTTCATTTTCACTACTAACATCTAGTTCTAAAAAGCCGTCTTGTCCAACGCTAAATAGACCAAAATCTTTATAATCGTTGATGTTGTTAATTAGTGTTGAATCACCTAATTGATGTAATGAGGTATCTTCATTATCATGAAGAGGCTCTTCAAGATTGTGGGCAGTATGTTGTTCAGTTTCACTTAATGGAGAATTTGATAAAAGCTGATCATTTATTTGCTTTTCATGATAAAATGATTTCCAAAATTCAAAAAGTTTGGAATATGATAAATTCCCTGACCAACCAGAATTAAAAGATTGTTTAAACTGGCGTAATATTTCAGGCGATAATCTGCTTTTAAACTGTTTTCTAAAATCTGATCCTGGTTTTAGTGCTGCGATTTCGGAAGAGACCTGGAGAGATGTGGTCTGTGTCGCTGGATTTTTTCTTGTTTGGAGTTTTTCGAATTTAATTTTTTCAACATTGAAAGGATATAATCCAGTACATTCAAACGCACTTTAAATTATTTGAGGTCTTAAGGTCTTATCAAACAAATTTTTTACCAACATCGAAAAATCCGTTCTTTTAATTTTGTTGAATTCATGTTCAATTCTAAAATCATGTACTATTATTCGCCATGTAGCTTTTATAGGACGGAACACTGCTACATCTAAGGGTGGCATAATGTGTGTGGAATTTGGAACCAATGCTACCAATACAATTCCATTTTCCCTCCATAACTCACTCAATGCCAATAAAATATGTCTAGTATGACCGTCAAGGAAAAGTACGACAGGCAGTGTAATGTTGTTTTTTTTAACCAACTATAGAATACGTTTGTTATATATTCAAAAAATGCTTCCGCATTCATCCAACCGCTCTCAGTATACCCGCAACCCCAACCAGTTGGCATAGATGAGGGAATATTTTTGGCATCCTTGACTTATATGGAAATACTACCATCGGCGGGGCTACTTGACCGTTCGCAGAAATGTTGGCTAAACTGTGAGGCATTCTTTATCGTCATTTATGACTCTGTTGTAAACAGTTTTGGAACCTTTTTTCATCAGCACTTGTTTTTCTGTAGGACTTAAAAAAAATGCAGTTTCGTCACAGTTATATATTTTGCTGGGGTTTCCCAAAACTTCCGTTATTCCTTTTTTTACAAAATATTCGTACACCTTCACAAACCAATTCCTAATGGACTCCTCAGTTACTCCACCTTGGCTTGAAGTTAGGTTTTGTGATACTCGACAAGACACATCTTTGTTTCGTTTTAAAAATACCTGGTACCAATGCTTTCCAGGTATTCCATCGTTAAAAGGATTGGGACGATTTAGGTTTTTTATTAATGAGAAAAAGTGAATCCAATCAACTATTAGTTTTTCTTCTTCAGCTGTTAGGATAGGCGGCTTTCCACTTGTCTTGAAGATATCTTTTTGCTTTTTCTTGCCCTTTAATGTGGTCTGTGGTATTCCGTAAATTTGGGATGCTTTATAAACCGACATATTACCTTGATTTATTTCTTCAAGGGCTTGTGCAACTGATGCTTTTGAATACTTTAGATTTAATTTTTTATTTTTAGCTTTTTTTATTGGTGTAGGTGCCATTTTGCTGAAAATAAAAAAAAATATCAGCAAAGGCAATAAAAAAACATCTTATTACGATTACGACGTATTACGACGACATTGGATCTCGTAACAAAAAAAAGGACCATTATTCCGACGTAGTTTTTTAAAAGGCTTATCAAATTTTTGTATCAATATTTTGAAAGAAAGGAAATGAAAATTAAATTTTAAATATAATTATTACCAAAAACTAAAAGTCTTTTCACATTAGAAGAAGTATTATTTTGTTTATTTAAAAAAGTAAAGATTATTGTGCGTGTTTCTATTAGTAAGAAAAAGAATTTGGCGCTTATTCCTTTAATATATCTAAATTAAGTTTCTAGTGGGAAATCTATACGACGCATTTTGCTTTTTTCATATATTAAAGCATGTTCTACAGTCCACAAACTCTTTTCTTTTTATTACAGATTATATAGATTTTAAAATTTGATGTAAGTGCAATTGAACAAAAACCCTTATTTTGGCGTATTAAGGCGACATTAGATCTCGTAACAAAAACAGACCCTTATTCCAACCTATTTTTTTAAAAGGCCTATCAGATTTTTGTGTCCACATTTTAAACTATAAGAAATAAAAATAAAATTTTTAATATACTTTTTTCCTAAACTAAGAATCATATCACTTGAGAAGGTTTATAAAGAAGATATAAGGTGGAAATTTGAAAAGAAATGCAATGCTTGCAAGTTTACAGGCATCTTCAAGTGAGCAAATTTTAACATGTACTGCTTTCTATTCATGGACAAAAAAAAACTTTAAGGGAACGAAGATATTTTTCAGTTCTAAAGAAATTAATGTAACAGTGAAACAACTGGAAAATCGATTTGCTTGCGCGAAAACGATTCCGGGTACATAAAAGTATCACACATTCATTCCTGTGTTTGAAACAACGATGCAAGTAAAAAGATATTCTGTTCAATCGTCGAATGAATTTTTCCCAAAAACTCGAACAAAAAGTATGAATGTATAAGATAAACTACTTTGTCAGTCAACGGCAAAAGGTAGATATAAGAAATGTACATAAATAAAATGCTAACATTTTTGATTATCTGCCGATTTTATTAATTTAACCCATCTAAAAGTCACAGCACCAGCATCACGGCACCGCGCAGCAGCTGATCAGTGTCCTTGACGCGCTTGAAGCGTACGTCGCGCCGATTTCAACGCCGTAAAACCCTTATAAGTTCTGCGCATCTCATCTTCAAATAAATGTCATCTTATAGGAAAAACGCTCAGCTTTCGGTTGAGCTCATTTAAAAAAATATTAAAAATGTCGCATTTAATGAAAAATCGAAAAAAAAATTTAATGAGTTTTTTTTTGCATAAATAATTTTTTAACAAAATTTTCATATTGTTTATGGTAAAGTTCAGAAAAAAATACATTAGAAACGTGCTTTGTTTTTTTTTTGGCAAATTTACGAGACTTTTAATGAAACAAAAAAAAGTACCCGAAATTCAAGGCCCCTGTATCTCGGCAACCGGTCAAAATTACCTCCTCTTCTTTTGCACAATTAATGTTCTCTAATAGTACAACAACTTCACTAAGTTTCATCAAAATCCCAGAGATCGAGTTTTTTAGGTGGGAACACTTGACGTGGAATGCCCCATATGATCGTGTTCTACAGTTTGTAAATACTTTTTTTCTAATTACAAACTATAAAAATTTTTAAATTTGATTTAAACACTACAAAAGAAAATCCTTATTTCGACGTATTACGGCGGTATTAGCTCTCGGAAAAAAACTGATCCTTATTCCGACGTATTTTTTTAAAGTATTTTAAGGTAATAAACCAAAACTAATAAAAATATATTTTAAAACCTTTTTCTTCACATAAAATAAATATGTAGTTTCCTTGGGTAAACAAAACTTATAATTTTTGAAATATGTTTAATCATCTAAATAGATCTACTTACCATTATTAGGAGATTCTTTATTCACTATGCCACCTGTCACCGACTCGATCGGAACTAAATGTTATCAAGATGCAAATGACTGTAACTTCCCCTACCACTTTGGCGCTGTTGCACAATCTGATAAATTCTGTAAAGAATAATTTTGACCGTGTTTAAGTTTTTGCTACCATTTCAAAGATATCGCTAGAAAAATTTTGCCTTAAAGAAATAAAGCGGGATTAGGAGTCGATTTAGCATGCGTCGGAATATGGTGCTTTTACCTTATGTAATTAAGATCTTGTATCTTTGAGTGATTTAATACCTCTAAATAACTTTTATATCAAACAGACGGCGTTTACATGCATCAGCTCTCTACTATCAAGTAATTAATTTAAAATGCCCTCCATACTTACATGAACGGTTAACCTACAGAACAGATCTACATAATCTAAATCTGAGGCAAAAAAGATTTTTAACAATAAAGTGTCATAGCTTGAGTATTTACAAGAAATCTTTCAGTTATTGCATTTGCACCTACTATAACAAATTTATAAATATATTTGATAGTTCCTCGTCGTTACGTGTTTTTAAAACAAATATAAAATCCATATTACTCAAAAGCAACATTCAAGTTTTTCATCACGGTAATTTTTTTTCTTCTTCTTTTTAATTTTTTTAACTAGTATTTTAGCATACAGTTTTATTTTTTTAATTTAATTTGTAACTAAAATATGTATTGAAATATTCTAGTATGTTTTTTTTCAGTATTTATTTTATTATTATCATCAATTTTGATTTTACGACTTTGCTTAAACAATGTGTAAAATGTATAATGGTACAGTGGTAGAGCAGCTGCAGTATATCTGTGGAGCTGAACTGCGCCTTTTGTTACAATACATTCTGTTTTTATTAAAAAAATGTATAAGAAATGTAGTGTAACAATAAAGTCCTTATTATTATTATTATTATTATCTTCATAAGCAAACACATTACACGTTACCAAGTATATCATTTATGTACAGTATAAAAACAACGGTCCAAGATTAGATTCTTAAGGAACACCAACTGAGTTATTAATTTTGATAGAAAGGAAACCACTGTATGAGTTACTTAAATATGACGCGATTAAAAAAAGGGAAGCCGGAGAAAAACCTAAGTTTGATACTTTATCAATTAATATCTCATGTCGTACAGAATCGAAATCCGTATACCTATACTACATCAAACTGTAAAATGCAGGGAAAGTTAGTAGTTGTAATCGGCGAATAAAAAAACCATGTTGAGATGTAGATGTAAAACTTTGGGTATTCCAGTAAGTAATAGTGTACAAATATGACTCACAAAGTTTAGAAAAATTTGATAAAATTGAAACAGGCCTGTAGTTATTTTTATATCAGAGTTGTTTCCCTTTTTAAGACAGGAGAAATTCTAGCACGTTTTCAAATATCTAGAAATTTGGAGGTACTAATTATTAAATTGATAAAGGTTACCATGGGTTGTGCAACGCGGCTCTCGAGTCTTGAATAAGAAAACTTGGTACCTGATCATCACCAGCTGTAAATTTCTCATTTAAATTCTTCATCATGTTGATGACATCTTTTTCTGTAGCGTAAGAAAAACGGAATGTCGGAACATTTTTGTGCTGTTTATAATTATTAAGATTATTAGTAGTAATGTGCTGAGCTACATCAGATGATCTTAAAAATAATTGTTAAAAAGCGTTAACAATTGATTCAGTTTCGAAAACTCACAATGTCCATCCGTCATTTTATTTGGTAACCAAGACCCACCTTTTCTTGCCCAATAAATTTGAGAATAGTCAATTTCTAGATTATTCTTAATGTAACTTATGTAATCATTGTAGCAGACAGAAATTTGAGTTCTAGTTAACAAACGCAAATGTTTACAAAGTTCATAATAGTAAGTACTATTAAGATTTAACCATTTTTTTCTATAGTACGATTTAAGTTTCAGATTTGTTTTAATCTCCTTAAAAAACATTGAGATATTATTGACTTCCAACCAATCCCTAGTTTGCCTGGCATAGTAACAAGATGCTAGATTAGACCAGAACATTATTTCATCATTATTGTGATAATCGGTTACAAATCTTAACAATTTAGGCAAACATCTTTGGATATAATGACCTGCAGTGACGGCTTCTCCTCTGACATTTCCTACATATGGCTGTAAAACACATGCCGGAGAAATTGTGCACCATACCAGTATTTTATTTTCAATTTTTTTTTAAATCTTACATTATCGGGAGCAGCATTTAAATCCTTGGTATAGAATCCATAATTCTCTCTTATCTTAGAGTTAGATAATATAAATTATTTTTCATCGTCCAAAATAATGGTTCTGTTGTTTGTAAAGTGTCGAAGACTTAGTGCACGAAAGTATCGTGGAATTCGTTCCAACTTCTTTTTTTTTAAATAACATTCCACTTCTCTTAATTTCCAGATGTGCGGTCATATGTGAAATTCAATAGCGCCTTCCCAATCTTTGTGTGGATGCACCAACTCTTGCTTTCGCACTTTCTCTCAATCTATGTACTCTGTCATGACAAAATCCGTGGCCTTCCACTCTTCGGCAAGTTCAGATAAGGTATTCCTTCCTCGCATTCTCTTATTGTACGGTAAATAGTTGCACGGGAAATGTTATCTCCCTGAAATGTGTTTACTATATCAGCATTTCATAATCGACTAACTAAATTGTAAATACTTTTTCGGATTTAGATTTTGTACGCCATTTCACAAAGGTTTTTTGATAACAACTGTCAATATTTATGACAATAAGGTCTACTTGACTAAATTTCAGGCAATGGTAAGTAGACTGAATCATTTAAAAGTGGTGAAAATTTATTACAAAATTTGTCTCAAAACGTATATTACATACGTTATGCATCTTCATCTATCATTGGTATAGAATAAATAACTAATGATGTAAAATCTGTTGACAAACACAAGATCTAACGACTTATTTACATAAAATAAAATCAATTGACGGTATACAGAGTGGAACAAAAGTCTGAAACGCTCAAATTATCTCACAAATGGGTAGTACGAATTGTACAACATTTTGGATAAGTATATTTTGGGATACGAAGATTCCAGATTTGACATCTGCAATGTTGCTAGATTTACCGTTTTCTAATATTATTACTAACTTTGGTTTTTTAAATAAGATCACCGTATATATACAAGTTTAACCATAATGTAACACTCAATATTTGATAAAGTCAGGAAGGTCTTAAATGAAATAAAACTGTCCGTGCAAAATAGAATTCAAGTAATTAAATCTGGCAACATTGCAGATATCAAATCTGAAATCTTCGTGTCCCAAAATATACTT
This sequence comes from Abscondita cerata, assembly GCA_030710515.1. Classification (NCBI taxonomy): domain Eukaryota; kingdom Metazoa; phylum Arthropoda; class Insecta; order Coleoptera; family Lampyridae; genus Abscondita; species Abscondita cerata. The sequence goes on along the minus strand of JALBCR010001766.1, from coordinate 49,197 downwards.
ATCCAAAATGTTGTACATGTTGTACAATTCGTACTACCCATTTGTGAGATAATTGAGCGTTTCCAGACTTTTGTTCCATTCTGTATACGTTTAGCAATATCCTTAGTATTCAAGATCTTACATGAGAATTTCTTACTAATTACCATTAACACACCACCTCCTCTTTTACAATTTACTAAAGAGAACTCACGATCACTTCAAAGAACCACATAATATTCTGGAAATAATTTTACCATTTAAACATGGTCACCTAACGCTAAAGATCACAGTCTTTTGTTAGACCTTTCTACCGTTTTTGTGTTTTATTTAAAATCCTTTGAGTATATTTTCTTTTTTAAACTTAAAGAATCATTAATTTTAGTAAATTGAAAAATGTTTATTGTCCTATCCGTGCGTTTAATGGACGACAGCTACTGTCTAAATATTTTGTAACGATATAACAACTCAGCATATCAAATTTAGTAATATGGTTTTACCAATAATTGAAAACAAACTCCTTTGATATTAAACAATAAGTGTAAATTAACAAGCTTAGATTAAAATATTTTAAAATTTTCGTGTTTGCAATTTCGATATTGTTCATGATTAAAATTTAAATTACACAAAATCGTAAATAATAACAAATTTGACATATTCATTTAATAAACATTAACAGAAATGTAGTAATACATAGTTTTACTATGATTTATTATCAAATTTACATACATTCATTTGAAATTGTAACATATATTGATTTTCAGTGAAGTTTATGTAGAACATAATGTACTTTTACATTTACAACTAATCGCACTAGGAAATTAATGCAATCACGGTCTAATTTTTATTATCTCCTGTTTTATTGGTTTTATAAATCGACTATTTAATTCTATACTCAGTATACTATTGGCGCGGATTAATAAACCTGTCAGAATGATCGAATCCCCTGTATTGCAGTGGCGTAGGTACCTGATATGTTTGGAAAATCATATTTTTAGTAGGTAAATATATTATAATAGTAAAATCTACCTTGATATGAATTATTATGTGGTTATGTGCTATTTATTTTATTTGTATAGTAGATCACATTACAAATTTTACTTTTACGTATTCTATACCATTATTTTGTATCTTGGTATAAATACCCACATCTACGGCTATGATACTCGTTTCGTCAGTACCTGGGCTGATGGCAACGTGTTTACACAGATTAAATTATTGTTCTCAGACCCTAGATGGGTCGATATGCTGCAAGAGCGGCACAATGATCGTATTTTGGTTAGAATTTATTGGTTTTTACTTAACCGTAGAAGTACCGCTTTCATAAGAAAATAAAGAATTATTTCAAGCAATTATGATTTATTACTCCACGCCAATAGTATACAGACTTTATGTAATTTTTGTTAACAAATTTATTTCGAACTTACGAATCTATGATTACTGTAAATATTTACTTTACTTTAATGGACTGACTGATTAACTTTTCGGCAAATATGTACCAGCAGCGGTTAACTCATTGCATATTAAAATAACAAGTTTTACGTTTCAGTAAATAGTAGCTTCAAATAACAAATCTCATAATTTTTGCTTGTAAACGTAATACCATTAATGGAAAAGGTATTACATAACTCATTAACAATTGATTTCAAACTAAATATTTTTACAAGTTTTGTATGAATTGCAAAATTTATTTCAATGTTGAATCATTGTTTTTAATATTTTTCAGTCATTAAAATGTATACTATAAAATTCGTATAAGTTTTATCTAAACAATGTTTACTTTGGAAACATTTGTTTTGCTTAATAATATTTCAATACACAATACACTTTTGCTATTTATTATCTTGATTTTGGTATATTCCTTGTTTAAAACGTGAATTGTTAAAACTTTTTCAAATCAAATTTAGTTTTTGTTTATTATGTATAAATGTTACTTCAGCAAAAAATTTTAAATTCTATTTTTTTAAGGCACTAAATAGAAGAACTGACAAGATGTTTTAAAATTATTTTTTTGAACATACAGGTTATTTATCACGTCGTATAGGTATAGATTATATTATTTTTTTATAAGGTTTTGATAATTAGGTTTATGAAGTGTAACTTTTATTGTGTTTTCATACCTTGGTGCTTTGAGAAAACGGTCATAGAGATTTAGCATTGTCAACTAGTTGGTTTTAAAACGCAGCATAGCATTCGCTATCAGAAATCAGCTGAATTACACGGTCTGTTTGAAAATTCATCAATAAAAATTAGTAATTTTTGATGTTCAAGATGAATCAGTAATGCGTTGCCTAAGCAACTATGACATTCCTACGTTTTGATAATCGTTAATAATAGTATATTATACACCAAGGTTGTGAAGTCAGTCATTATTGCCTTAGCACCAGTTTATATAATAATAAGGTGCGTAGGCAATATGGACTTCACAACCATGGTATATACTATTTTTCCACTACTAGCCAAATTTAAGCAAAAATAAAAAATAAACATATTTCTTGTAAAATCAAGTAGCACAGGAATGCAAATAAATCAAAAAGCATTAAAAGCTACATACGTTGATAAACCAACTGCAACTGATTCACTAAACACTTGTGTGGTATATTTCACCTTCATTTTCTGAAAATTATTCGGACTAATAAGTAAATTAGTTGATTTAGGAGCTAATCGCAGCGGTTTAGATTTGTCTGACATGTAGAAATTTTTAATGTCTTTCCAAGATGCTTTATTGTTATTAAAGATTATATCGTATTTAATCAAGTTATTTTACACCGACTTCAATAAATAGGGGACATCGAACAAATAATAGATTTTCTTATCGTTTACGAGAAGGTATGGTTTTTCCGGTGATACATCTATTCTTTTAATTAGGTTTTGAAAATTTTACTACTGCCCTACCATTGGCACCGCATGGTAGTTGTAGCTTTTCTTTGCAGTTTAATACTATCGACTTCAGTTTGTCACCTTTGCATATCGTATTTGTAAAGATGTAGCACAAGGGTTGTTTAACTCTGTATATCTCCTACTTCTTAGTGGTTTCTTTTTAAGTCCACTTGGGCTGTCACAGTTTCTGCTCTGCTTTCGGGAAGTAATCGTTGGGGAGATGTTAACTTCAATTGAAGTGCTTTCTTTTCACGTTGCAATTTAATAATGTTCCTCCGTAATTTTCTTTACCTAAGTGTATTTGAGCTGCAAGCTTGAGTAGTTTTGGTATAGCTAGAGATGTTAACAGGCATTTATTGCTTTGCCAATATACCTTGCATCATTTTAATATTAGGTTTCAGAAATTGACACTTGTAATTCATTTAGGAATGGTAAGTGTTCGCCACATACTCGTTAAGCTTTTAGAGTCAACATTTTTATGCACAGATCGGAACTTCCAGATTCTGTTAACCATTCAAAACACCTACAACAAAATGTTTGTAATTTACTTAAAATTCTTCATGTAACTTAACTCGCCTGGTTAAATCTCCTTTGGGAAACCTGAAAGAACTGATTCTACCATCATATTTAATAAATAAATAAATTCAGGTTATGTATTTGCGGTTATGGGATGAGGGCGCGAATTTTAAAGTAATGGTATTTTTTATTCAAATAATTTTATCGTGTTAGGTAATTTTAAGCAGCAAATACGTTAAAGATAATCACCTGGATATACAAAATTATGTTTCACTCGTTTTGTTAAACAACTATTCTTAGATTCTCAAAAATTTGAATTTGTCCATTATTAACCTAGGTCAACAATAGAAAAAATTATAAACCACTAATAGAGAAATTCAACTTCTCAGTTGGCTAGGAGACGCAATAATTGTCCACTTCACAGCTAGTAGTGGAAAAAAGTCATTAACAATTCAGGTTTCATTTGAAAATGGTTTATTCGAACGAAGGGAGAGTTTTTATAGTGGAAACCTACTACACTGTACATCATTTTGATACCAAAACCATTAACTTATGACCCATTTTCAAAAGCACCACCCTGTATAGAACGTAAACAATAGAATGAAAAATTAGTGTCAGTTAGTAACATAGTTAATTTATGGTAATTTCTGTACAGTTGTTGGAAGAATTAATCGACAGTTTCTCTTTCTAACTTTGTTATATTTCAGCAAAGCGTTCGATACAATCAATAATTCCATATTACTGGCAATTTTAAATTATCTTGGATTAACAGGTTCAGCGCCAAGGCGGTTTGAACAAAATTTCACCCTAGATCAAAATGCTTTTTGGCGATTTCTTTTATATCTGTCCATTCTATAATGAAAGTACATGATTTTAAAAAAGTTTACGCATTCAAAATATCAAAAACTGACAGCACACACCCGTGTCCGCTGTGGCCTGCTCACCTCTTGACGGACACCGGTGTCCGCTGAATGACGTCTCAATCGAGCGGAGACGGTACTTGCCGAAGTGTCCTCCAATGCAACTTTGCAAGTTGTGACATAAAAGTGATCATTTAGTCAGTGGTAACTAATTGTGCTGCGTCCGTGTTCTTTTATAAAGATATGATCTCCCGTGGTAAACGAATTGTACAATTAAGTTTTCAGCAAAAACAGTAATCTGAAGGTAAGTCTTCTAAATTTAGCTACTATCTGTAAAGTATTTCAATTATAATTCTAAACAGACGATTATTCATCTAGTGAGCCGTATTCAACAGACTCGTGCGCAGATCCAGGTTTTACTTTACCTGATAGTCAAACTCAAACAATTATTCTACTGATTGTGATTGTGAAATACCTATAAAAAAAAAGTAAAGTGTATCTCATCATCACCTTTAGGAAATAAAAGTGTGCAGGGACCTTCACACAGATCTCATGATGAATGTATTGTAAAAGGAATAGGAAACCAAGATGAAGAAATAATAAGTGATTATCAGGAAGAAATCGAACAAGTCAGAAACAATGGCAGAAAATCGTGCAATTTTTACTGAAAACGCTCCATCTCAGAATGAAAACTAAACCGAACCCTTTAACGATTTTAAGGATGATGAAATGGAACATGAAGAACAGATAGAAAGAGAAGATGGCAATGAACAAATATTATATGATTTAACACAAGCAGTATGGAGTCCTCCTGCAATTCACTGAAAATTTTGAATGTGGCATACAACAAGAATGGCAGGCGGCATTAGTGGGATTTTGGTATAATTGATGCAGTGGTGGATCAAACCAATATTTATAAAACACAATTTGTTATGAATAATAACAAAATTTCCAACAAATCTCGTTTTCAAATTTGTAATGGACTACTTGAGCGGAAATTATACATTTGATAGGTCTACTGGGTAACATGGGCATTGTTTATATAAACAACCTTCACGATTATTGGTCTCAAAAATGAATTTTGAAATCTGAAGTTGCTTCCAGTGTTATGAGTCGTAATAGATTTGAAATGTTGCTAAAGATGCTACACTTCTCCAACAATAAACGGTATTCTAAAGAAGACCGTTTGCATAAGATTCAACCGCTTGTAGACATGCTCACCAATAATTATCAAACCATATACACATCTGGTAAAAATTTTTGTATTGACAAAACTATGGTGCTTTTCAGGGGAGGTTAGTGTTCAAACAAGACAATCTACAGAAAACTCATAAATACGACATAAAATTATTCAAACTTTGTTTTAACTACGGGTATACCTGGAATATCAGTATTTATGCATGAAAAGAGAAAACACCAAACATGTTGTTGTCTGTTTCTACTCTAAAATTGTTTTCAAGTTGGCTAAAGATCTCTTACAAAGTGGCAGGCTATGTATTATCGATAACTGGTACGTCACATACTCTTGAATTACAAAACTCATTGCCTAGGAACATTGCGTGCAAACCGAAAAGGAAATCCAACTGAAGTAGTAAAGAAAAAGCTAAAAAAAAGGTGAGATTTTTGTCCAAGAGAATGAAAGGAGAATATTGTATTCAAATGGCGCGATAACCGAGATGTCTTAGTTTTATCGACATGTCATACAAAAAATTTATGGAAATTCAACGGCGAGAAGGTCCTATTCAAAAGTCAACAACTGTCATAAATTATAATTTAGGAAAAGGTTTGATTGATCTTTCTGACTAGATGTCGAGCTACAGTTCAACCTTGAAAAAATTTATCACAAAAATTGGCTGTTGAAGTACTTTCAGGTGAGTATTTTCTTGATTTGTTTGTCAGTTTTGCAACTAAAACGTATGTCTCATTAGACACTCCTATGGTAAATACTCAGGTCATATACAAACGATTCTCGATTATCGGTAATTGAAAATTTGTTGAAATTCAGAGATCAACTTGATGTTGTCATAAAAAATGTGTTTGGCCAGGCAAGATCGACAAATATTAGAAGTTTAAGCAGACACCGGTCATGGCCGTTGCGGCAGAAAGCATAACCTACACTGGTGTCTGCCCTGGCGCTTAACCTGCTAAAAACAGAATCTGTACTGCTTTTGGCCAGTTACTTAAATAACTGTACCTATCGTTTTAGCTTGAAATAGCAAACTTTGCAACTCTCAATAATAAGGTATGGGGTACCTTAAGGATCTGTACTTAGTTTTCTATTGTATACAATGTATACTTCTAATTTGTATCTACACGTTCAATATTTTAAAGAATACATATGTAGGGTGTGTAGTTTAAAATAAAGTAGACGGAGATATCGGAAACAGTTGGATAAATAATGTCGGTTAAATGGAACAAAATTATGCCTATAAATAATCTTAATTGAAAAACTGCTTAATTATGTAAATACAAGGTAAAAACCAAAATCGGCGTTTAGAAAAATCTTAATATTTCACTTATTATAAAAGGCACGTCAAAAATTTTCATAAATAGGTGTAGCAGATCTCGACTATTCCGAAAATACCTAACCTACTCTTTTCGGCGCAGCAATAATTAAATTTTATTTTTCTTATTGGCGTCATTTTGAGTTTTTGTCTTTTTGGAATCATCGTAAATAGTAGATTATTTTACTAGGAGTTAAACAATATAATTATTGAGCTTAAAAGTTTGCTGGCGATGCGAGTCGAGTTCCGATCTCTACACCAAACGCTTTTCAAGACCACCACCAGCCTTCGTTTACCGCACCGGTCCGCCGCTACACGGGAAGTGTGCCCCGTCGCTCCGCAGCTTAGTGAGTTGACCCGCGTTGAGTGTTGTGTTCTCGCCAAACTAGAGAAATTTCATTAAAAGTTTGAACGAGGAGGACTAACTGAACCAAATCGAAAAATTTCTCTAAGGCGACGCATCAAAATGGTGGTCTAGCCGCAAACATATCACTTCGTCGATATACGGTTTCAAGACCGCCCTGCGAAATAAATTCGACGACGCCACCACGCGCGCTGGTCTACAAGCGCATTTCTACAGTCAGAAACAAAGCCCGAACGAACCCACCAAAACATTCCTAATTACAAAAGCAAGAACAGCCCGACGACTAAAAGTAGACACGGAAGAGTGCTTAACGGTGTTAGTCGACTTGTTGAACCCTGACAACCAGAAACACCTCATCGTCGCGCCACCGCGCTTGTTTGACGACCTTCTGGACAAAGCCGGCCGACTGGAAAAAGCGACGCCGAAGCCCACTCCTAAACCAGAAGCCAGAGAGAGACCGCCGACCGTACCACCGTGCCACTACTGTCCGGAGAGGCATCATCACCGAGACTATCCGGTGTTACAAAGACGCATGTCGGAAAGGTTTTTCCTCTTTCTCCACTTGTTACCGCACCAATTCTTTTTTGACCTCTTTCTGCTAATATATTTTCAGGTTGCTGCACATTGGAGATTCCGGTCTCATCAACATTAAAAATTTTTCCGGGTTGAAATTTCCATTTTGCCATTAATATTTCAAGGCGTTCAAAAAAAAGGCTCACCTCTAACCTATTAAAAGCAGTCACTCTATTAAGACTAGTTCCTTCAGGTTTGCGTTTACTAATGGTAGGATTTCTGGTCATAAAATTATAATACCATTCTCTTCCCGCAATCTGAGAGGTTCTATTGAAGTTATGGCTAATCTTATTTTTTCTGCGTATTGAAATGCTGCCTGACGCAGTTCTCTAGGAGTTAACCCATAAAACAGTTTAGCTAACATCTTTAGATGATCAGCGATTTCCTTCTCTTGTTCATCAGAAAAAATTGATTTTCGCCCCATTCTTGGCTTTGCTGTATTATTTTCTCTTTTCCGCAATCTGGTTTGTAAAGAGCCATAAGGTATGCCAAACCTTCTAGCTGCAGAACGGATTTGTGTGCCAGATTGTACAGCAGCAATAGCCGGTTCTAGATTCTCTTGAGTCCATTGCGCTTTTTGGGTCTTACGCGTGTAGTGACGGGGCATCCTGGAAATCAAAAAATGAAAAACAAACCTAGTGATAATAGTACTATGATGCTAATGCTGTAAGGGTAATTGCGACCAATACGGTCGGAAAAACGGGGAGGAGGCCCAGCAGAGAGCCGCCCGGCCTTAAATTACGTAAGAACCTCCAATCTTCAACCTACAGTCCGCATCAACATCGGCGGTACGATATTAGATGCACTGATCGACACAGGGTCGACTCACAATATTCTAAACCAAACCCACTGCTCGGTACCCGTCGAATTGACCGATGTTAATTAAGCAACTTGCCGCTCCGGGAGCCACCAAAATATCGACGGCGTTACTAACATCGTGACCCCAATTTTTGTCGATCGCATGGGACGTCGCTCTAAGGAGATGGGGGTGCTACCACTGGACAACCTTTTTCTACCACCCACAAGCGAACCCGGTAGAACGAAGAAACCAGGAAGTGAAGAAAGGACTCCGCATACAATTAAGAGGAAAAGATCCTCGTCTGTGGTCCGCAGTCTTCCCTACAGTACTTTTCCAGCTGCGGACACGCAGAAACGCCGCGACTGGTCTGACGCCCGAAGAGACATTGTCAGGCTACGAACCCCGTCTTCCAGGCGACTGGAAGATGAACCTACCCGAACAACGGATAGAAAATCAAGTTCCGCTGGTACACCGAAACCAACACCGATACCGGTCCCGGTACGCCAATTATGGGCCCACCTTTAGCAGGTACCGCGTCGGAGACCAGTTACTAAAAAGAGCCCATTCTGTGTCAAAAGGTCGCTTTGAAGCCACGTGGGACGGCCCCTGTACAATTGTGGACACCGCCGAAGCCAATGCCTATTGGATCGAAAGGAAAAACTCAGAACAGGCGAAGATTCACGTCCACGACCTACAACCCGCACCAAACGCCGCCGCCAGAGCCGCTCTTGAAGGGGGAAGAACTGTTACCATGGGACCACCGGCAGACCATTCACGGGAGACTCCGGCACCTCCACCCCCACCCGTTATAAGCAAGGACACCGAAAACGCTTAAAAGAAACCCCAACACGCTGCAGAGGGAGTCGAGTCCCGATCCCCACGCCGAACGCTTCTCAAGACCACCACCAGCCTTCGTTTATCGCACCGGTCCGCCGCCACACGGGAAGTGTGCCCTGCCGCTACGCAGCTTAGTGAGTCTACCCGCGTTAAGTGTTGTGTTCGAGTGAACCGCGTATAGGACGATTGAAATGTAAAGAACCTGTCACGTGAATCAATCTTCAACGCAAATCATAAAAATATACCTTACTATAAATGTATTTATTAAACTAGGGTATAATTTGAATAACACTACAAACGAAATTACGAAATACACTTCGTTGTTGCCCTTAATGTGAACAGTAGACTCGTCCGTTTCATTTTCGTTCACGGCGCAGGCCACGTGACAGGTTCTTTACATTTCAATCTGCCTCTACGACACCGCGCTGTGCCATTACGCCGTCGCCGCCGCAAAGTGTCGTTATTAGGTTTGAGTGTATTGACCATACGTAAGTGCATTCCAACAAACCTAAGCCCGAACTAAAAGTTTTGAACTCGTAGTGATAGCGTAGATACAAATTAGTAGCTGTTGTGTTGGTCTTCATTGTGAATAAAACTATACGGGTGATTCAGCTAACCCGTTTATTAGAAGTATATGGACTCCTCGTTGAAATATTTGTTTAAAAATTTGGAATAGGGGATTGCTCAAAAGTTCTATTTAATTAAAATATTTCAGCTTTTCTAGCACTTTCGGTTACACGGGAAGTGGCTACCAACTTTCTTATTTTAAATGTAATGATATATTTTTTTTGTATATTTGGATTCTACGCTAAAATCTGAGTTACTTTCATGTAGAACAACCTATATGAACAATCAATAGTTTTTGAGATACTCTCATTTTTTGAGAAAAATTGGTTTTGAAGTATTGTTTTTAAACGCTTGTCAATGATTGAAAAAGAAAGTTATAGTAACAAAATTTAGACTATATTTAGGAGGACTGTTAAGTTTTTAAATGATGTGTAATTTGACATCTCATTATTTACAGGGTGTTCAAAATGTTTGGCTAAATCTGACTAACTTCAACTGCCCAAAAGTCATTTTTTTTTAAATGGAACACCCTGTATCTTATTGCTCTATGTGATGGAGAATTAAGTGGTCTTTCAATCTTCATAAGGGTTCCCTATACCTATCTGTTACCATTTTCCTACTATCGATGTATTTACATTCGACACACAATATTTCTCTATTTTATTAAATAATTTCTGACTAGTGGCCTGTGGAAATTAAAACAATGTGCCTTATTTATCAAACTTGTAAACGTCGACGTGACACATTATACACGATATGGAAATCCACCAAGAATATTCGAATGAAGACATACTAAATTTATTTTTTATTCATGGAGAATGTTACAAGATTATTGAAAGAACTTGCCGTTTGCTTAACGAGAGATATCTACATTTATGGCCTCTAAATAAAATTACATTGCAAAAATAAAAGCAAATTAATTTAATTATTAATTTAGCAACTGTTCGATATGCCGTCCGTGGTTTCTAAGCACAATAAATCTCTTCTGTTAACTTCAGCTATTGTGGATTTTTGAACCATTTGCACATCTACTTTAGCGAAAGCAGTTTGAACCCGATGTAATAAGTCATCTCTGTTATGGACTGGCCTTGAATAGACTTTAGTCTTGACATACCCCCATAAAAAAAATCCAGGGGTGTTAGGTCAGGTGATCTGGGAGGCCATAGAGATGGACCATTGCGTTCAAACCAACGATCATCGAAAATATGGAATAATTCTTGATAAACCTCATGGGTTGAATGGGCTGGAGCACCATCCATTTAGTACCAACATGAATTTAGAAGATTTAGGGGTAAATTTTCCAAAAAAATTGAAACCACTCCTCTAAGCATTTCTAAATATTTACGAGAATTTAAATTTTTGTCATACCCTTCAAAACAAACACGATTATCCATAATTAAACAAAAACATTAAAACTAAATGTGTCTTGAAAGTTACCATCGCGCACCATCCGAGGATTTTGTTCTGCCCAATAATGCCAATTTTTCTTATTAATGATTCCTTCTCTACTAAATTTTGACTTATCAGGCCAAATAATTTTTTCCAAAAAATTTGGGTCTTCCTGCGTTTTCAATAAAATGCTTTCACAAAATGCTACACTACGTATTTTGTCACCTGGGCGGAAGCGTGTAGTTTTATAATAGAAAAAGCATGCTTTTACGTTATGATAAAATTATCTGTATCGACGAGTAGGACAGTCCCAAATCTTCAGACGCAGCTCTGATCGATGCATGTGAATTTGCATTAAAATATGCCAATACATTTATTTCGTTGTCTTCATCGCCGGTGACTACCTTGGAGCGTGTTCTAGTACATTGAATTCCAAATTGTTTAAAATTTACTTCTATTCTCTTAAACGTATTTTATTTAGAGGTCGCCAATATTTTGTTTTTTATTTATTTAAATAAATTAGATAAATTATAAAATTACAATAAATACAATTTTCTTCCTTGTGGCGTTAATGATCTATCTTTTACAAGTACATTGCTAAAATTACATTTCAATATCTTTGAAAATAACAAAATGGCAACGAAAGTTTGCGAGCGTTGCATTCAGCTTACTGGATAGCCGCCTTAGACTGCAGCGTCTATTTGACAAACAGAAACACCAAAAACTGCACCAAAAAACTTTACTCGGACACGTGTTTCTATAGCTAAGCTATCATCATCATCATCATCAATGTTAAAGGTTTCATCGTCAAAAAAAATATGTTAGCGAAAGTTGGAAAACACAAATTATCACAACTCTATAAATAAACCCTAAGATTGGATAAGAGAAAATTTGTTTGATAGCGCAAATTTCAAAGAACATAAATTGAATTAAAATCAATTTTTAAATTTATTGTAGCTCAAAATCTAATCAGATCTTCGGAATTATAAATAAACACTTTGCACACAGTTTTTTAAAAATCGGACAGGTAGTTTTCTTGGAATCTTGTTTACATACGGACGGACGTACTGGCTCTAATTCGTCGAAAAAAGTAAAAATAAAATTTTCGGTTAGGAAACCGTCGTATAATTTCCCATCTTATTTCATAAGATGTGGAGTAATAACACCTATATGCCAAGTTTGATAAAAATCGGACTAGTAATTTTCTTGATTTTGTGTGTAAACGTATGAACAACCGACTGGTTACTTATTTATAAGAAGGAGATTTTCCTATATGGATACGTAGTAAAAGGCATAGCCACATATGAATCGATTAAATTTAATAAAAATAGAAGTCACAGAAAGGCGAAACACGTGTATGTTAGGTGTTTGTCGTAAATCTGGCCACTGCTGGCATTAATTTTACTCAAGAAGGTTTCCCTATAAAACAGATTCTGCAATAGTTAAGCACCCCTCAAGTTTTATGATATGAAATAGATTTGGGCAAATTCCTTTCATTCAAATCCTGTTTTCCTTTCAACAAAGAATTTTGCACCTAGCAAAAAACTAAATAAAAATCGATAAACAGCAATATTAAAGCATATTTAAGTTTTGTAAAAAATCTGACAATTATTATTCATCCTACGATGTTATAACAGCATCATAATTATAAAATTAATTTAAAAAATTTTTTAATATTCCTAAGAAAAGAATCATTTCTTCTTATTTTTATGCAGAATTCGTAGAGTAGTTTAAAAATTTGCATACTACTGCGGTTTTCTTTATTCGTAATAGCGCCGCTATTTCTTTATTTTACATTGCAGAGCATCACAAAGAGTTCCATACTTGCACGTAAATTCTATCATGTAATAGCTCTTAGCGTTGCAAGTACTGCTAATCTTATTCAACTCTTTAGAGAATTTACCTAAAATGGATGTTTAATTACATTCACTACGTAAATACTAGGTTTATACATACACAAATATAAGTTAAGCCAATTTTGTTTCCAGTAAAAACTCGTACTTCTATATTAGTTTCTCAATTATGTAATTAAAGAAATTTAATTAAATTTGATATTAAGTTTTATTTTCTTGAAACTTGTAACTCTTAATGGCAGAAAACGTAACCGTGTAGCTCGTAGTATTTAAAAGGGTTTTACGTTTTATGGATTTTCAGTAATTATTCTTTTATTTACAAAACTCTACTACAGATGCTACTATTCATTAAATAACAAAGCTCATTTTCAATCAGGTCATACAATTTTAGAGATTAAATTAAGAATTGGATATACAGAATTTCTAAGTTTGTAATCATCATTTAGCTACAAATTATATTAATTTAAAATTTCTAAAAAACATAATATACAGGTAATACTTAAATACCCAGAAAATTTTACTAAATTTATATGTTTGTTTGTGCAGTTTGTTAGGAACTTATTGTTGGTGAGTGATTTATTGAAATAAACTAAAACGTATTTTATTGCAAACCTTTTGACCGTTGAAACGGTTTCCAGGCTCTGTTTTATTAGACAAAATTAAATTAATTAAGAAAAAATGTAAAAGACTAATACAAACAACGGTGAATACAAATTTGAGACCAAATTACTTATTGATTACTAAGTTTGAACTTCAAATAATTGTAAAAATTTCATGAATAACAAAATTAAATACTTACCTAGAAAATGTATTAAGTATTTTTTCTTTAAGAGGACTTTTTGCGTTAATTTGCTATATGTAGTTTCAATGCTAATTAGTTGGGATATTGTAAGAATACCATTAGAGATAGCAAGTTAATTTTTACATTATCTGAAAGAAAACGTTTGAATCTATGTTTTTGTTTTCTAATTTTCAATTTCTTTTAACCTTCTATTTAGAAAATACTAGAATATTTTCAAAATTTCAAGTTTCATGTTTAAACCTCATTATTAACTTATATAACAAAATTAAAATTTAAAAAACAATAAGCGTAGATTTAAGTTTCTTCTTTCAAACAAGACCACGTTCATTGAGAATTCTTTAAAAATAACCAAAATATTACTGAAAAACCTAAACACTACAAAACAATCGAAATACAGCAGTACGCTGGAGACATCGTGGTTGTTGCTGGAGTTACTTATTGAGGCGTTCAGATCCGTACTTCACATATTTCGATAGCTCGATTCCGAGCGTTCTTATCTCTGTATACGTGAGACTGATTATGTAATACAAGTTTATCTTTAATAAGCAACAATAAACCATTTATGATGGTGTTATACCCGAAGCATTGCCCGAAGTTTGAATAGCATTTCAACACAGTCATCACCTATTGAAACTCGTAATTAATTTTTGAAATTCTTTGTTTTTAATTTTTCTGAACCGCAATTAAAGTTTTAAAAGAATTCGTCAAAATTAAAACTTGTGAGAGAACATCGGGCATTTTTAAACTTAGGTACATAATTTTATTGCACCTTTCGTAAATCTTTATCTTTTGGTCACGTCCAAACCAAAATTATTATTGAAATTCTAATGAGGCGACTAATATAAGCGTTGCATTATTATCCAGAAAAAAGGATTACTTCATTATATCTCTCTTTACGGTACCTAATTTTATTGCACCTTTCATAAACCCTATTGTTCTCTCACGTACCCATTAAAATAGATTTTATTTAAGGGTTATAAAATTTGTTATTTAAAACATGTTTATGGTGTTCCATTTACTATTTTGGACTTTTTTATGGATTTTCGCACAACCATTACTACCTATTCAATTTATAAGGTTTAACCACCCCTTTAGTGGTGGTGCAAATCATGTATATATACTTCAACATCTTTAGTTTTTCGTCATTTGATTTTGAAATTCATCCAAACAGTTTTTACAAGTACCTACATAATTTATGTTTTATATTGTTTGCATTCTTTTGGTTCTTTAATTTATTGTGCTTAGATAAGTTTAAGTAAATGGATTCTAGAAAAGGCAAAAAATCACGTATGGCTTTGATTACTGTTGTATGCGATGGTAGTTGGGCTAAACGATCATATTGTGGAGGTGGCAATTATAATTCGCTCTCTGGAGTCGCAGTCATAGTTGGATTCAACACAAATAAAATTCTATATATTGGTGTAAAAAATAAATATTGCGCTCTTTGTAAAAAAGCGGAAGACAAAAATATACAACCTACAAGACACAATTGTTATAAAAACTGGAATCAATCATCTACTGCTATGGAGGCGTCAATATTTGCTGAAGGTTTTTGCAACAGCGTTCAAATGTTCAAAATTATCTATCATAAAATGATTGCCAATGGAGACAGTTTGTGTTATAAAAAAATTTTAGATTACTGCAATAAGTTAAAAGAAAAACAAGAAGCATCCCTTTCGCATTAAAAAATATTCTATTCAACAATATTATAAAAGCTAGAGTGTCTGTGGTTAAAGCTATTCGATTTAGAAAAAATGAAAATGGTAACAAAACCGAAAAAATATTAAACCTTAAGAGAGATATATTGAACAGCATTAGCCATATATTTGGGGAACACAAGGATAGTAACAATTACATTAAAGACTTTCAGCTGTATGGTTTAAACGAAAAGATCATGAGAGCTGTCAGATTTTTATGAAATCATGCCCCCGGTTTAATCGAGGACGTTGACAGTAATACTGTGGAACAGTTTAATGCTATAGTAGCAAAGTACACTGGAGGTAAAAGAATTAATTTTAGTTTAGGAGGGTCGTACCAAGAATGTATGGCTGCAGCAGTTTCTAGAAACATGAAAAGGCTCCTCTAAGTCATACATAAGCATTTGACTAAAGGAAGCAGCCCAGGTACCTCTTTAAAAATAGTTAAACAAAGGAAATTTTCTAGATTAACCAAAAAATCCAACGTTCCAGCAAAAAGAAAATTATATACAAAACACTACGTTCCAGACAAACATTACGGCGAAGATTGTGAAAAGCCTGATCTAGATGAAGATATGCTAGCAATTGAAAAAATAGCATTTATGGAAAGACTTCTAAAGTCCGATGAAGAGTACCACAAAATACAAGAAAATACAAAATTACAGTGTGACAGTATGGAATGGAGAGAAGTTCGAAGAAATTTGTTAACAGCCTCAAATTTTGGAAAACATTGTAAAATGAGACCAACTACAAGCTGTAGAAATGTAATTAAATATTTGCTTTATGAAAATATAAACAATGCAGCTACCGCTTGGGGAAAACTTAATGAACCTCTAGCAAAAACGGCAGAAGAAAAAAAGATAAATTGTACAATCTCCGATTGTGGTATATTTCTTAACAAAAAATGGCCATATTTAGGTGCAACACCGGATGGAATATTAAATCATAAAACGATAGTCCTTATTCTGCTCGAAGTATGGATGTTAGTGAGGCAATTAAAAAAAAATTAATTCCTTACTTGACAAACGAAAATAACGAATTCTTTCTTAAACAAAAACACTTTATTATCTGGACCGAAAAAGACTGCCAAATCCTAAAAATTGCTAAAGATGAAGATTTTTTTCAAACTTGCGTGCCTATTTTATATAAATTTTATAGTAATTGTCTTTTACCAGAATTAATCGACCCTAGACATCCTAGAAATATGACAATTCGAGATCCGCATTATATATTAGAAGCTCAAATTAAGTCTAAATCTAAAAAATTTAAATTGTAAATACTTATTTGCATTAGTTCTAGTAAACAGTTTGTGTTTATGCAGGTTGTAGGAAGATATAGTGTTACAAACTTAAAATATATTGAAACATGCAACGTTTGTTTTTTTTAACTCACGCATTCTCGGAATGACATCATTAGTAATGATATGCTTGGTTTATGGTTAGTCGCGAATTGTTTTTGTTTCGGTCCTGATATTATAGATGATTTATTTTTCTCTAACATATGGTCATCTCATTGACTTGTACCGCCTACCAGTCGGTACCCCCTTCACGGATATCCCGCAGGTCGGTTTCAGGCCTGACGTAAAAGTCCTCTAAAGGCTGGTATTTATGGTGCTTTTCTAGAGATAAAATATGGGTCCATAACTTGTCCATAATCTTAAAACGAATAACGTAATCGTAATGAATTGTTGAACACTCTCTAGAAAGTTCATTATGTGCCCTGAAGTAAAATACAAATCAGCTAATATGTATATATATTGCTCATATTATATTTTAAATTTCTATTATCACCAAATAATTCTAAAATGTAACTTTTCTATATTTCTAGTTCTTGGTGCTCTTCTATATACAGGGTGTCCAGAAACTCTCCTGACAAACGAAGACCGGAGATTCCTCAGTTAATTTTAAGACAATTCAACCCAATTCACTTAGTCCGAAAATGCCTCCTAAGGGAGCTAGAGCTCTTTGAAGATGGCGCCTGGTAAAGTAAAAATTAAAAATAAACTTCGCGAACTGACAACAATTTGACAATGAAAAACGTAGGTTTTACTTTTGTTGGCAGTTCAGAGCCAACTAGTGCAAAAATGTAAATTTAACTTTAATGACAAAAAAACAAAAATTTTCAAATTCATTTTTCTAGAAAACGGTGTATCCTAATGACTTAAAGTAATAGTACCTTTTAGTACTAGAATACCTGAAAATTTAATAATCTAGTGTCACAAATGCTTAAAAGTTAAAGACAAAAAGTTATGCGTTAAAATAACCGTTGACCTACCCAAAACGAACGCCTATGACCGGTACTAGAAATTCGCAATTGATGGAATCGATTCATCTCTGAAAGCTAAACAAGCATACCAGTTTTGCTTTTCTAAGTAGAAGCGTTCTGGAGGTATTTAAAAAAACTATTTACAAGGCGCCATCTTCAAAGAACTCTAGCTCCCTTAGGAAGCATTTTCGGACTAGGTGAATTGGGTTAAATTGTCTTAAAATTATCTGAGGAATCTCCGGTCTTCGTTTGTCAGGAGAGTTCCTGGACACCCTGTATATACGAATTTCTACGGCAGTCGCCGCTTCTCCGTCCTCAGTTTCTAAGTCCTTCTATTATAACACACGTCTTCTTCTAAATTTCTTGTTTCCATCGCTTCATGTATATAGTCTCTTCAACTTCTTCTTGGTCTTTCTTTCCTTCGCTTTTCTGGAGATCTTGTCTCGTCCATTCTTTTTACATGTCCAAACCAAGTCAGTTGTTTTTTCTCAATGTCGTCAATTATATTTCTCTCGATGTTCATGCTCCGTCTGTATTTCTTATTCTTTCAAGCTTTGGTCTCCGACAGCTTTTCCTCATGAAGTCCATCTCTGTTGCAAGCAGTTTTCCTCTATTTCTTTTACTCATCTCCCATACCGCTGAACCATATATGATAGTGCTTTTCACGATTGCGTTTGTTTATAATATCGTTGAACTGCATAAATTAGTGTTGGTCTAATATTGAGCTTTTCCATTGTTTTCCATAGTACTACGGAGACGCTGTCATACGCTTTTCCAGATCTATAAACGCTACATGGGTTTTTCTATTTCGCTGAACTCGCTTTTCTAAAGCTATTTTTAGAGGAAAAAGGTTGTCCGAAGTGGATCTGCCTGCTCGAAAACCCGCTTGTTCTTCAGGTTGTTTGTCCTTAATGTCCTCTTCTATTAGATGTTTAAGAATCCGGGAATATATTCTTCCTATAGTTGGAATGACTGCTATACCACAATAGCTATTCGAATCGTCTTTAGATCCTTTTTTATGAATGGTATATATGTAGGCAGTTCTCCATTCCGCCGGTGTCTTTTCACCATTTATGCATCTTTCAAATAAGGACTTTAGCATTCTTGTAAGTTTTTGTGATTCATACCTTATAAATTCTGGGTATATTCCTCCAAATCCAAGAGATTTTCTCACTTTTGTCTGTTCTACCGTTTGTTGTACTTGTTGTATATGAAGTTCAATATGAGTTAGATTTTGTATTTGGTGTTGTTGTTCCAAAAGTCTTTTGAAGTGACTTACCCAGTCTTTATTTGTTATGTTTGTTAAGTTAAGTCCTTGTTTTTTAGATGTTCTAAGTGATTTTATAGTCTTTCAAGTTTCTGAACTTCGTGTACCTTCTAATTGTTGTTCTATGAAATTACACTTTTTTTAACCTCATTTTTACCTTCCTGTTTGCTCTTTTGTATATCTCCTATGTCACATCATCTTTCTTCTGAAGATAACTTTGGTACAATTATTTCTTTTCTTTAATTTGCTGTTATGTCCTTTTGTTCCACCAATAGAGTTTGTCACTATTCTTCTGCAGTATTCCTACAGATTCGTCAACCGCTTCAAGGATACAAGTTTTTATATGTTCGTATTCTAATTATATTGATAGTTCTGGCTCCATTAACTTTTGGACTTTTTTTTTGAGTATAAATATTTAGTACTATCGTTTTCAAAACTTTTTAGATTATAACTTTTCTGGTTTAAACTGTTATCAGTGATAGTGTTTGTATGTGTCGATGAGTGGCGTGCAACAAAAGGGATATATATTTTTGATTCCAATAAGTCCACATTCGGCGATCCTTTTCACCCTTACGTCTTATATCTTGATTCCTGAATTTTGTCGAGTAATGAGATAATCTATAATCGACTTTAGTCCTCTTGTTCGTTGATACCAGGTGTATTTGTAAATATCTTTGTGTGCAAAAAATGTGTTAACTATTTTTAAATCAAATTTGTTGCAAATATTAATCAACATTTCACCATTATCATTAACGACGTCTTCTCTATGCCTGCCTACCACGCAACTACTTTCTGTTCTTCTAACCCGGTCATTTAGGTCTCCCCCTATAATAATTTCATAACTACGTGGCACTTGATCTATTATATTTCTAGATTCATTATCAAACTTATCTTTGATTTGAACTACAGCATCATTGTTTAGGGCATACACACCAAGAATCGTTATCAATCTTCTCCTAATTTGGATCGTCATTTTAATTATTCGTTCGTTTATGGATTCCCAAGACCTGACGTATTTTTTAAATTTATTATTGATTAGTATGGATACTAGCTCGTGCTCTTTGATGTTTATCTACTCCCATGTGCAAAATATATAAAGTCTTTGCTGTTTTAGACTCTCTGTCCTTTTTTCTTTGTTTCTGAGATAATCGATATGACGTTGGATAAGTTCTGAGAGCATTTCTTTCTGTTTGTTCCTTATACCTTGTATGTTCCATATTCCTAAATTCATAGTCCATGTTCTTTGCTGTATTCATTTAACATTATGTACATCCGACATCCGAGGCATATTTCTACTGGGTGTTTTAGCGTTTTCAAATGTTTTCCGAATGTAAGGTTGCTGGCCTTATAATTCAACCCCCATATTTGGAGAGCCATCTAGTTTTTGTTTCACGGTAGGTACTTTATTTTCCCACTACTCCCCCGACAATACTGGGTTGCACTGCCGGCGAGCTTTTCCCAATTCCCATGGTGACGCACCCGATGGAGGTAACTGGCAAATCCCCACACGGTGCTTTTCTGTTATGAATGTTAAACAAATCATGTTTGTTATCGTATCCTTCTACTTCTAGACATTGTTTATTGAATCATGCTTATTATTTTCTTTTTAAGTCTTTTGTGAATTATATTGTACTCTGTTTGATTTTGATTTTTATGTATCTTTCTCTCATCGATGAGATTTAGAATGTTTGCTAAATTCTCTCCTAGTTTTTATCACACCTAGCTTTTTTGAATGTCAATTTTTTGTGTTTAAAACGTTATATTTTTTATTCATTTTATCAGTTTTTACTGTTTCTTCTTTTTGATCAGTTTGATTGTTAAATTGGTTATCTATTTCCTGTGTGGCGCTTCTATGTAACTCTGGCTTTTTCAGTTTTTTGTTTAATATTGCTTTTCGTTTTGGTTTTATTCTATTTTTCCTGAGTTTTAACCCATAGTAAGCTATGATCTGTTGATATATCTTTCCCGGGATAGAGTATTTCTGATTTCTTTATTTTTACCCTTTTCATTGCACGGCGCATGGTATTATTTCTGGATCGTACATGCTTTGAATTTTTTGTGTACCTATTCTGTGTATATTTAACCCTTCGATTGTTGAAGACGGGTGATTCTTAGCACGTTTGCTATTTTAAGAGGCTCCCGTACTTAGGGTCTATGTATTTGTCAGCCATAACCATGATTATCCTAAAAAGATTAATGGGGTGATTCTCGTTGCCATCCCCATTTCAGGGCGTCTAAAAAGGATTACTTTTTTATAGTTCTGGTGTTTTAAGTTTTTTTTAACCTTTTTGCTCCACCCGTTCGTCTCAGCTTTTATCAGTACACCGTACATGGTCACTTCTGTCTTCGTAGTTTTTTTCCATAGAGCCGTTTTACATTACGAAGTTTATTTATTGTATAAATGTTCGTACAATTTATATTGTACATACACAAGTTGATTAAAAAATTGTGTTGTTTTTAGATTGCATAATAAACTAGAATAGGTTTAATTTTCAACACAATGAGCATGCGTTGGACTCTCGATTCCATACTAAACACTCATTCAATATCTGTCGCTTCTTCCATGTTCGATCCGATATTTTGCGAGGGAAACAGTGCGAGTTTCAAATGTCAACGGCAAAAAATTTGGACGACGAATTTAACAAATTAATATCGCTTTATGAAGAATATTCTGTTTTGTGGAAAGTGCGATAGCCTAATTATAGGAACCGCAACATAAAACAACAGACTTTGCAATTTTTGGCTATAAAGTTTGCCAGGTTATTGACGACCATATAGTTTTCTCTTGTTAGTTTCCAGTTTTTGCCAAATACGTTTTTTTCTCTTCTTCTTCCCATTAGTACAAAACCAATAATGCTGCAACAGCACGAATACGTCGTGATATGGTCATGATAGCTACATTACTAATAAAATGTTTTTCCGGTAATTCTGTCCAATAGAAATTTTTGTTGTTATATGATTTACAATCAATGAAATAAAGTTGACGTTTTATTATTATTTCGATAACAATATTATTTGTTGGTTGATACATTTCACAGAACAGGATTACCAACGTTCCTCAAGGCTGAAGATTTAACATAAAAAGGAAGAATGGTCAAAAATATAAGGAGTCATGTGTACAAACAACATAAAAATATACTGCAAGAAGGATACAAAAGAAGTATTTAAATGAATAAGGACGCAAAATTGATCTATTTTAGATATTGGTTTTAAATTTGCGAGAAAAGCGAGAGATGCGGAACATAAAAGCCTAGAACATGCCAATAAGCGAAAAGTTAGTTTTCAAGCTCTTTCTTCAAAAAATATTCTACTAATGGCAAACGCATGGAATGAAGCAATTCCAGAAGGTCGGCAATATCTGCCTTTAAGTTAGCATAGAAAGGTAATAAAGCTTTTAATTGTAAAACGTATTATTTTAGAGATAAAATAAGTATTGACGGAAAATAGACCGAAATAATACAATAAACCCTGTTTTTATCTAAAACAGCTTAAGATAGTTCATCAGCAATCACAACATGTAAGTGGTTAATTAAAACAGTGAAAATGTAAGTCTTTGTCTTATTAGACAACTTTAACCAGAAAATGGAAAAATGATACAAAGACTCGCCAATATGTTACGATAAAAATTCACGTTTATTGGAATTTATTTTTCTAATGGTAAAATTTTATTTTCCTTGAATAAATGTTGTGTTCCTTATGCCGGCTCTGTTTACTTCGCCGCGAGTTTAATAGGGTCAACTTCTAACTCAATTTGAAAACGTCGAGATTTTTTCTTTTTCTGTTTAACCACAAACTGGTATGGTTCTTCTATTAAAGAATAAAAACTGCGACATAGAATTTTAAGAAGTTGTGTTAGAGGAATAAAAAAATTTTATAACCATCAGCAGATTTAGAATAGAGACGTTATCAGAGTTGAATTAAATAATTAACCTAGTTCGACTTTTATCGCACCATTTGCAGGTGAACATATGTCCTAATTTTACATCGTGTTGCGAATTGTCTACATTTGGGTTTCTTCAATTACAATTTCTTTATTAATGGAGGTTTCTTTATTTTTGTTGTATTTGTGTATTGCTACGTTCTTATATGTCTGATGTTTGATGTGATCGTTATTGCGTCATCAACTTTTAATTGGCATGGTTTTTGACTCGACATTGGGTTTAAACAGGAATCGGAAATCAGGAGTCCCTGTACGTTAGAATCCTGTATCGCTAGCTACTAAAGTTCAAAGACGTTGAAGGTATCTCTACTCGACACCTGAGAAGAAACTTTTATTTTTATTTGGAATTAAAGCAGACCACAACGTTTGATAGCGCTTTCTCTTACAGATGATTTTAATTTTAGCGTGTTAGTCAAATAACCCCAAAGTACAGTGCGAAGTATTTTATGTTAACTATAAATATAAACTGGAAGCTATTGATGTCGAACGATCCAAAAGAACGGATTTCTGTACAGACACGTGTGTTATCTTAGCTTAAGTAATTTGCCACAAAGTAATCTATCCTTAATTGTGGCTGATTTTATGTCAATGTTAATTATCAATTCTTGTACCTATGTATGTTTATCGAAGTATCTTTAACTACTTCCACGTATCCTTAAATCGGTTAAAGTCGCTCTTCTTATCTTACTAACTGTTAAATACAAATTCACGCACTCTGTGAAGCTATTCTAGTTATGTTATCCATACAAGAAGTACTAAGGACTGGTCTCCTTCTGTAGCTAATGTATATAATGTTATTTATGTGTTAACTAGTTATTTAATGTGCCGTTGTTTATGCAACTTGATTGCAGAAAATGTTTATAAAATTGAACTATTAAAGAGTAAACACGACATTGTCCGATTGTTTGTTGTTCCGAATAACAAAAATAAAGTATAAATGAATTTTTTTGTAAATAAGTAAGATTAAATAAAAATTTTGGGACCTGCAAATAACTTAAAAAATTCATTTATACTTTATTTTTGTTATTCGAAATTTTTCATAATGAAAAGAGGCCTTATCTCAATAACAACTGAATAATATTAATTAATAATAATATTAATACTATTTATTTGTCTAAGGACCATACAAACTGGTATAAGACAAGTCAGACAACATCAATGAAATAAAATTTACAACTTTTGCCGACAGGTATGTAAAGCCGTTACATAGTCGATCCTTCAATAATTATAGCCAACATACAAGTTGGCAAGTATAAAAATTTCGAATCGCCTGTGTTTGTACAATAGTGAACTTACACTCGAGTTCTCTCACTCCTCAAGAATCCCAAAAGGACGAAACAGCTGTCGGGTGATTCTCAGTGTTTGTTTGCTATTGCACAACCTCTTGCGTACTTTACTGCAGGCGATTCGAAATTTTTATACTTGCCAACTGTTATGTTGGCTATAATTATTGAAGGATCGACTATGTAACTGCTTTACATACCTGTCGGCAAAAGTTGCTTACATTTACGTACGTGAACGCTTTCACGAGTCAAACCTAGATGTCGAAAAAGTTATCGTTTAAATATTATGATCCCTCCAGTAGGGCATATAGTCGACAGCGCGCGGTTGTACAATATTGAACTTACACTCGAGTTCTCTCACTCCCGATGAGTCCCAAAAGGACGAAACAGCAGTCGGGTGATTCTCAGTGTTTGTTTGCTATTGTACAACCATTTGCGTACTTTACTGCAGGCGATTCAAAATTTTTATACTTGCCAATTGTTATGTTGGCTATAATTATTGAAGAATCGACTATGTAACTGCTTTACATACCTGTCGGCAAAGTTGCTTACATTTACGTACGTGAACGCTTTCACGAGTCGAACCTAGATGTCGAAAAAGTTATCGTTTAAATATTATGATCCCTCCAGTAGGGCATATAGTCGACAGCGCGCGTTTGTACAATATTGAACTTACACTCGAGTTCTCTCACTCCCGATGAGTCCCAAAAGGACGAAACAGCTGTCGGGTGATTCTCAGTGTTTGTTTGCTATTGTACAACCATTTGCGTACTTTACTGCAGGCGATTCAAAATTTTTATACTTTCCAACTGTTATCTTGGCTATAATTATTGAAGGATCGACTATGTAACTGCTTTACATACCTGTCGGCAAAAGTTGCTTACATTTACGTACGTGAACGCTTTTGACGAGTCGACACTAGCTATTGCAACAAGGAAGTTTTAACACAATTTGTACGCAAGAAGCGTTGAGAATTATTTGAAAAAACCTCAAAGAATTATCACATCTGATTTTGAAAAATCATTTTGTACAAGATTTTCTTTGAAATTATCACATGATGGAAATGCTAAGGGATATTTTTTATTCCATACGGAAGACCATAGTGTTGGTCAAGTATTCCATCAAAAAAGTTACACAAAGTTGGCGTAAATGTTTTGAAAATTACATTTTAACATAGTAACATCCAATTTTTAAGAAAAATTGAAAATCGAAATATCTCAAAATCCATTGAGTTTTGTATAATACATATTAGGGCTAAATTTACTCCTTACCTCTTGTTCTCTATCCAGATCTCCAAAGAAATGTATCCAATTACCAGTGACCCTGTATATAAAAATAAAATAAATACAAGAAATAACTATGAAATATATAAAATACGTACAAGAATAATTATGGGAAACTTATTGCTAATAACAGTTTAAAATTTAAAATTTAAAAATGCATCAATACTATAAAGGCATTGCATAGCAAAATGTATTTGATGCTATTTTTGAAAACAGTGGTTGATGTTATATCTTTAATGTGTACCGGAATCTTGTTAAACACTTTAGCACCTATGTAGTAAGGGTTTTTTCATATAGTACTAACCGATGCATGTCGTACTGCATATTATTACCAAATCTAGCCTTGTATGAATGGTATTGGTTTAACTTATTAAGTTTGTTTTTTTTAGTATGTGCAAATGTCAAGATTTCTAAGATATAAATACTTGGAAATGTCATTATTTTATTTTCTTTAAATACATTTACACACGTTTCTTTCCATTTTAGACCAAACATACATCTTATACACCGTTTTTGTAGAACAGACAAACGTCTTGCTGAGCTACTATTACCCCAAAAAATAATACCATATCGAAGCATTGACTCTATGTGTGAATGATAAAAAGTAACTGCAGTTTCCGTGTCAATAATTTGTTGTAGTCTTCTTAAGGCATAGCAATAATTACATGTTTTTGTAAAGACGTAGTCCACATGAATTTTAAAAGTTAAACACAAGTCAAGATGGATACCAAGTAATTTAAAACTTGAAACTTGCTTAAGACTATTGTTATTTACATATATTAAAGGACTACTTTCGTATTGGTTTGCCGTAGTAAGAAATTGCATTGTGAACGTTTTTTCTTGATTAAACATTAATTTGTTATTGCTTAAGTATTCAAGGCCTTTTTTTAAATCTGTTTTTAGATTATTAACAAAATTTAACCCAGAAAATAATGTCAGCAAATCCTACAAGTTTGTTTAGGCTTATATCAATCAAGTCATTCATGTAAATTAAAAATAGCAAGGGACCTAAAAACACTGCCGTGTTTATTTATTTATTCGTATGGTACATTACACAAATATTGTATTGTGATATAAGTGTTATGTATGGTGCCCCAAAAGATCAGTATAAACCTGTATAGTGTGGTGACGAAACCGTGTGCAATAATGGATTGGTTCGTCTTGGCAAAGCATCTACTTCAAGGTTTAGGAAAACCACTAAAACCTAAACATGCCAACCCTTACCCACCCTAGTGTTCACATGTAATAATATTAATTAAATGTGTAAACATTATAGAAGGTAAATAAGAACATAAAATATAACAGCACAGCAATTGCATGACGACATATAATGGACCGGTCCAAGCGCCAGTCATGACAATGACGAAAAAAATAGTAGGTAAAGAAATAGCAAAACAAAATAATGGAAAAACAGATAATCAAGACAAGAATACAAAAATTGCTGAACTTCAGATGTCCTTCAGATTTGTAAGCCATAATATTGCTTCATCCGTTAAATTATGAATGTTTGAAACCCTCCTTTAAACTTCGTTAATTGACAATCCTCTACAATATGTGTAACGGTCTCTGGTTCGTTTCCACAGTCACAATTTGGATTAGAAATCGCACCCTATTTGAACAACATAGAGTTGCATTTTGAATGGCCTGTTCTTATGCGATTTACTTTTGACCAAATTTTTCTTTTTTGATCAAAGCCCGGGACTTCTATTGTTGGATCATCAATGAGATGTTTATTGAAAACATCAACTCCAGACCATAATTTTTTCACTCTTCAACTTCAGAAAAGCCGTACTTAAGTAGTCTTGCAACCATATAGGACTTCGAGATTTAAGTCTTTTAGCAGGAGGGTTGTCAATGTCATTCCAAATTGGCAACTTTTTGTTAAGTTGGCATTTATCCCATTCTCGTTTTAACGCAGCTTTTCGTCGAATGTTCGATGGAGTAATATTACAAAAAACAGGAAGCCAATCGAAAAGAGTAGATTTAATGGTTCCACTAATTATACGCATAGTGCAATTTAACTGGGCATCTATTTTTTTGTATGATAACTATTCAACCAGACAGGAGCACAATATTCTGCTGTAGAATAAACTAATGCCAATGCAGCTGTACGAAGTGTCTTTGCATCTGCTCCCAAGTTGTTCCTGCTAATTTTTGAATGACATTATTTCTTGTTTTCATTTTTGTTTGATTTTTTTAAATGATCTTTGTAAATTAAAAACGTATCTAAAGTTACTCCCAGATAAACTGGGTTAAAATTATGGTTTAACTTTGTATTATTAAAGATAACATTAAGTTTTCTACTTTTTTCTCTATTACTTAAATGAAAACAAGAAACTTCTGTCTTTTTAAGATTGGCGCATAATCGCCATTTTTTGAAATAATTTTCCATAATACGCAAAACATCAGATAGTTTATTTTCAATTTCGAAAAATCTGAATGTTGAAATGAAATTGCCATATCATCGGCGTAGACGAATTTTAGACATTGTAATAAAGGAAGATCAGAAATATATTAATTAAAAAAAATAGGTGCAAGAACCGATCCCTGTGAAAGACCATTATTTTAAAATATAAATTTACTGTTTTATCTCCTACAAAAACTCTAAACTTCCGATTAGACAACATATTTTCAATAAAAGAAATAATTTTGGAACAAGGAATGACGTTAAACAATTTAAAAAGTAAACCTTCTTTCCACACAGTATTGTATGCAGCAGTTAAATCTAAAAAGGCAACTCCAGTTTTAAGTTTTTTCTGAAACCAGCTTCAATATGTGTTGTTAATGCCAATACTTCATCACAACAACTTCTACCGGATCGAAATCCTGCTTGTTCAATCGGTAATTTCTCTTCTATTAACGCATTTAATTGTTTGAAAAATCAATCTTTCCAAAACCTTATAAATTACACTTAACAAACTTATGGGATGATAAGAAGTTGGGTCTGTAGGACATTTGTTTTTCTTTAAAATTGCTACGACTTTACATTTCTTTAAATCTGTTGGTAACTTACCTATACTATAGATATTATTTAGAAACATAAGTAGCTACTAAAGAATAATTTTCCAAATTTTTCAGAAATTCTGGATGTATTCCATCAAACCCAGCAGCTTTCTTTGATTTGGTCTTTTTTAGTGCATGTTTTAGTTCTTCTACAGTAAAAGGTCTGGATATATCTTCTGAGGTAGGTGTAGATTTTCTTTTCTTTTGTAGACACTTTTTCATCTTCGTGATAGTCGATTTGTCCACTTTTACTGAGTTTGAAACATTAACCAACCAAAAAGCAATAGAATTTGGAGAAATTTTTGCATTTGTTTTAGAAGGTTGATTTGTAGAACCTAATTTATTTAAAAGTGCCCAGCTTTTACAACTTGAATGTACGAAATTCATATTATCCATTAATGAATTTCATTTCTCTTTTGTTGCATTATTTAGAGATGACAGTACAGCATTCCCATTATCTTTATTTGGATTTTCTAGACATGATTTGTACAATCTGTTTGTTTCAGTTGACCAACATGGGACATATTCCTGTCAAAAACAACGTGGAATGGATTTAGTTGCTGCACATTTAACAGCCCCTACAAACCTAAAATAATTATCAGAAACCGGTGGTATCCATCTAAGAATAGAATCGAGAGATGTTCTATAGTGTATCCAATTAGCTTTCTGAAAATTCCATCTTAGTTTTCCTAAAGATTATACAAACGGAATTTGAAGTCCAATTTGTATTAGTGAAGGTCTATGCTGACTTCTTGGAAAATCGTTTAATACCATTCGTGTTGATTGTAATAGAACCATGTCACGATCCATTGATACTGAACACAGGTCCGGGCTGTAATCGTTATGCCATCGACCGGAATAAAATGTTTTGTTGTTTTTTGGATCGTATACTAAATATATGTTGTGAAATTCCATCCATGTTTGTAACATTATTCGATTGATATCGTTGTCTTTGTAACCTCATAATGTGTTGTGGCAATTAAAGTCACCAACATATACACATGGATGAGGAAAAACGACATTAAAAGTTTCTGGCCAAGGTATTGGAGGAGATTTGTAAATATTTACTACGTGTAAATCTCTTATTTTAGTAGTTATAACGACAATTCCAGAAACGATACTTTTTTGTATATTTTCGTATTGAAATGTTTATCGTTGGTAATTTATTTTTTTTTTTTGATTCAGAAACAGAATCTATGGTCCAAAAGAATAATTTGAAATTTAACTTACAATTAGAATGGTAAAATAAAAACAATTAAATTAAATTAAAGTATTATAAATAAAATATCTCCTCCATCAGGACGGTGGTGGGGAGAGATCCGAGGATTGACGCCACGTTCCCACGTTGAATGGCCATGCTAATGCGTTGTGTTAGGTAGTATTTAGAACGCGGATCGCCAAAGATAAAATTGAGGTTCTTTCCAATAATGTCCATCCACTCCCTCGCTTCTTCACTCCAAGCTCCCATTGTCTCCACTGCAAAAGCTTTGAAAATGTTGCCATCATCCTTTATTTTAGAATATTTTGAATGTTTGCGTTTGCACGCGATTTCAGCTGCAGCGCCGGCTTCTAAGCAAGTTTTGGGCAAATAAGAGGGAGCAAATGTGTCGACGCAAGTAACGTCCCATACCAAGCATTGACCTCTGGCCCAAGGTACGAGTGTGGCTCCATCAGGACGTTTTCCATCATTTCTGGATATTCCAGTCGGTTCCAGTATAGAAGGGATTTCTAATGATGATAGTGCTCGTTTGATGATTTGATTTATTTCCGAATGCCTGAAAAATCGTCCACTACTTTTGGTGCAACTCAAGGGATGCAATCCTTTGCTATCTACAGTTTCGGAACATAAACAAGTATATGAGCGGCAAATGTCACATCCAAGACGTAGTCCGACACTAATGCGTAGTTGATTGTTGTCCATTAGCATTCCAATGTTTCTGGAAGGGAAAGCATCAAGCCAAGCATTGGCTTCTTTACACTGCAAAGAAGCTAATCTCGCCTTGTCCGTGTCCGTCTCAAATGTTAGATCCTCTTCAACTGCTTTTTTATTACAATCGAATCCCAATTTATCTGTGCTTCAGGGATTGGAGGAACCATTTCATGTTTAGCTTTCCATAAATCCAGTGCTTCATTGTTTTTGTGAATGGACAGATCGTCAACGGTAGTATTTAGTATGTTGGAGACGACTGACTTTACACCAGAACAAGACGCTAGGAACGCTGGTAGGCTAAGATCGGTACATTTTCTAATTCCCAATCCTCCGTGTCGTAAAGGTAAACTAGCTTGTTTCCACTGTTTATCGTCCAGTGAAATGTTAAGTATGTTTTCCATACAAGCTTTCATTGCGGCATCTATTTCTTCTAAAATTTTTGGATGCATCCATGAAGGAGTGGTACGTAATGTATATAGTAGCTTTGGAATCCCAAGACAATTTTTAAAAGAAAGAATGCGACGTGGGCGGAAAGTTTCTTCAAACGACCAAACATTGCCTTCATTGTTTCGAGGCGTTCTAATAATGCGTCCGAAACTCCTTCATCGCAGAGGGGTGCTCCCAACAACTCTAGATCTTGAGGTGTCACTGTGCGGATACCGTGTAGAAGTTCCTGGAATTTGCTCTGGATTTCATGGTCAATACTCCCTGATGTAAAAACAATTCACATTTGGAAGGGTTGACAGTCAAACCAATCTTACTAGACTCCTGAACCAGCTTTTCTACATCTTTCAAAACTGTAACAGGATCCCCTCCTATTGTCCCATCATCAAGATAAAAAGTCGAAATTCCGATTGTAGAGAAAGGATAATTGGATGGATTGCCAAACTAAAGGCTAATGGTCCTGCAGGGTCGCCTTGTTGACTTCCCACTTGAGATTCTATTGTTTTGTCCCCAAAGAAAAGCAGCGACGGTGACGAGTAACTTTGCCACATAAACGGGTATATTTGTGGAACGTGGCTTTTTACTTCCTGTAGGATGGAATCTCTTTCGACGGAGTTGAAGGCATTCTTATAGTCGATTTTGACTATCACCGAGTTTGAATTAAGGTGGTTATCAATGAACGTTCGAGTCGCATGAACAATGACCTCGCATCCTTGTTTTGTAGCAAACCCGAGCTGATGGGGTTGGAAGTAAGTGGAGCAGTCGTCCCGGCTCTCTAAGCAAGCAATTTTTGCAGTTAATCTTCGTATTGTGCAACCCACTGCAATAGGGCGTAATCCACCTCCTTTCTTATTTAAGGCACAAAGGTTGGCACCAAATACATATTTTTGGATTTCCAGATTCACTTCCCCTTTTAGCATCAAATTTACCAACTTTGTGATTAGCTTCAGAAGACGCTTCCCTTGTTCGCCTGCGGATTTTGCTGTTAAATCCTTCAAGTGTTGAGGCGAAAGACCATCAATTCCTGATGCAGATCCCGGAGGAAAAGATGAGATAGCTTTGGAAACTACTCTCTCGTCTACTTCCAAATGTGGCGTTGTCTCATTCGGAGGTTCTGGTAAATCAAGAGGTCGGGATGGCCCAGGATGTAGGACATTTAGTTTTGAAAATGTATCCTCATTAATCGGAGCAAGAGTGTCATTCGAGCACAGAATTCGAAGGGCCCCCTTAAGATCATGATCATCCATTTTACGTTGTACTCTTTTCTCCCAGCTACACGTTTTTCTCTTAGACGCTGTGACATTTTTGGGAACTGACTGAGATGATACATTTTCTTTTACCAAGGAGGTTAGCGATCTTTTGCCTTGCCTATCCGGGATCCGAAGACATTGAAACGAGAAAAGTAGCAGTCCTTTCCAAACCTCAAGCGAGTTTTCTGTAAGACATTCTTCAATTATGTTAGCGAGTCTGCAAGCTGCTGCATTCCTGGCTCCGCTTGGGATTCGTTTCAGAATAGGAACATTAGATTTTAAGGACGAGATGAGGGAGATGAAATCCTGTTCGCCCGGTGGACATTCAAAATAGGTTTCCCTATTTTTATGTTTTTTTGATAAATGAATCTTTAGACCTCTTGAAGTTGTGAACTCGTCTGAGCAGTGGGGGCAGAAAAACCCATTTTTGTGGTTCCTTTCTGGAGGACATTTGGGGCAGAACCATTTCGTCGAATCCTTTCCAAGATTAGCAATTTCTTCATTTGAAAGGTTAACGCAAATTCCGTGATAGCAGCGATCACATTTGTCGCAATATATCCACATTGAATTTGACCGATCTTCTTCAGAATGTCTAACGGGGTCGCATGATGAACATGTGGAATCATCCTCCTCTTCCGGTTGCTGTTCATGGATTTCCACTTCGTGTTGAGCTTCATTTCCCTCCATATTTGATATGTAGATTGCAGATCGTGAACAAAGCGTATTTGACGACTGCACAACTTGCAAATAAAATCGTGTCCTAACCTCAAACTCTAGCTGCAGTATTCAGTTTCATTGGAATGGCATTGAGTCCTGAATTTATTCCAAGGAAACACGTGAAGAGGTCTGCGCTTTATTCAAAAATTGATAATTAGTTCAAAATGATGCGTTTTATGAAAACTTTGATGTTTGACAGCCAAATTATTCGTATTGAATATTTTCTTTGACGTATGTTGCTTATTCCATGAATGGGGCTCTCAATAAAGTCTACTAATTGAAAATCTTTTACTATACCTTTATTGAGTATACTTGTCTCATCTCCACAGTGTGTTTCCTGTAAAAGTAAAATATCAACTCCATTCCTCAAACAAAGATTAGACAAGAAATCTGATTAGTCCTTACTTAACCCCTCAACATTAATTTGTAGAATATTTGTTGGGTGCCCGGTATTAGTGTGTGATTGTGTTTTGTGAAATTGTGTTATACTTTTTTTCGTAATTATGCGGGAGAGTCTTGATGACCAGGTCCGGAAACCAAAGTGGTGATTTTCTGAACAACATGATTTTCTTGTTGACCATGAAGTACTGTAAGGTACTGATCACCTTCCATATTTAATATTTGTATTAAAAACGCCTAGAAACACACACGAAAAAACTCTAACGAAATTGACGTACGTTTTGACGTTTAATTAAATTGCCTTGTGGTACTCCAATATTAACATCTAGAGAATCAGAATTTGCTCCTTGAAACGTAACAAATAGGACTTAATCAGATCATAGCATTTTCCACGTATACCAAAAGCTTGTAGTTTTAATAATAGAATTTCATGGTTAACACAATCGAATGCTTTTGATAAATCAAGGAATATAACGCCATTATCTTTACATTTTGATCTAAGTTTTTATATATGTAGTGTAGTATTGAAGCTAAGGCAGTTATGGTTTGTGTTTTGTGAAACCATGTTGTTGTTCAATTAGAATGTTATGTTTGTTTAGAAATTTGACTAGTCTAACAGCTATAGTTTTTCAATAATTTTTGAGAAAATTGATAATATGGCTATTGGCCTATAGTTTGTGAGTTTTTCTGTATTCCCCTTTTTATAAATAGGAGTTACTTTCGTAATTTTAAATAAATTGGGAAATATACCTTGTATAAAACAGTCATTAATTATGTTACATAAAACATCAACGATAAACTTAGTACTACGTTTTATAACTTTAGAAGGAATTTCATCCCACCCACACGAATTTGTGTTCTTTAAATTTTGAATAATGGTTTTTTAGTTCGGTTTCCGTCACTGGTGTTAAAAATAAAGTTTTATTTATCTAGGTTTTTTGTGCATGTAAAAT
This sequence comes from Abscondita cerata, assembly GCA_030710515.1. Taxonomy (NCBI): domain Eukaryota; kingdom Metazoa; phylum Arthropoda; class Insecta; order Coleoptera; family Lampyridae; genus Abscondita; species Abscondita cerata. Next base: position 14,846 of record JALBCR010001766.1, on the reverse strand, counting down.
ATTGTAATTTTTATTGCTATGATGACTCTTAGGTTTTGTTAATTGTCTAGGAACGTCAATAAAGAAATTATTAAATGCATTTGCAATTTGTTGTGTTTTTGACAAAAAATTGTTAACTCTTTACGCTAGATTCAATTTTATTAGTATTTTCCCCAGTGTTCTTATTTATAATTTGCCAAACGGATCTTTGTTTATTATTAAATTTAATATAAGTATTTTATTATGTATTTTTTGCATTTTGTAATAACTTTTATAGATGCTTTTATATTTTTGTAGTAATCTGCAGTGATAATGCCGTTGTTTTTCAGGATAAATAAAGTTTTTAGTTTTTCACTTGATACTAAAGACCTTTTGTAAGCCATGATTTGTGGTTGTTTCGAGAGTACAGTTACTTTTTTTATAGTTTTAAGATATCAAATAATAATTAAATGTGTTGGTAAAAGTACAAATTTTTAAATCTACATTTTGCGAGTTTCAACATCTATCCATGACTCACACAATAGATATTTTAAAAAAGTATTGATATTATTGGTTGAAAAGGATCGATATGAATAGTTTTTTTTAATGCTGTGTTGTAGACAGGAAAACAATTTTTTTGGGTGGAGTGGTCATTTAGTCCATTATGAATTACTGAGCCTCTAATTATGTCAGTATTAAAATTTGTGAATATGTAGTCTAGGCAAGTATTCGTGTTATTGGTTATTCTTGTAGGTTCATTAAACACTGACTAACAATTTAGTTAGATTTGAGTTTTCTTTTTCTAGCATATCCGCATTAATATCACCACATAAAATAATGTTTGTATATTTCTTGTTGCATATTTTGAATAAACATAATTCGAGTGTGCTAATAATTTTTCAAAATTACCTTTTGGGGATCTGTAGACAGTCTACAGAATTTACTACTAAGGTTGTAATTATTATAATTCACTAAGTTAATTCTTGTTGTAAAAGTTGCAATTGAAAAAAGTTTTAAAAAATAATTTATGACTTCTATATTTGTTACACCCTGTATAAAGGCAATTTTATACTTATTGTGTTTGTTATTGTTTTTCATGCTATGTAGTTATAATTATATTTATATTAAAAAATGAGTTTCTATTAACTCATGAAATAAGTCATCCAAATATAATTCGTGATAAAATTTTTAAATGATTTAAATCAATTTAAATATTTTGTAGACCAAATTTTACCACTTATGATATTATACATAAAAAATCTGTTCTTGACTTCCGTTTAAATTTTTTCTAATTGTAAGATCTTTTATTGCGGCAACGGAAAAAATTACTAATTTTTTTTGTAAGCGTTTCGGCTACTTACAAGGCATAGAATTATCAAAGTTTAATTTATTAATTAATGCTTACAGATTAAAAAGATGTTTTTACATAAAATAGAATCAATCCTAATACCATGCCGACATAGAAGGATTAATTTGAATATTTCGATCGAGAGTCTACCTATAACCATAATTAAACAGTAAAGCGGATTCATTACTGCACCTATGTTGAAATTAAACTTGTCTTGTAAACGCTTAGTGACCGAATTCTACATCAATCTAAATTACGTACATTGAATAATCAACTTCATACACATAGTTAGCCGCAGTAGTTGGTCGTGATGTAACGAACGTTTACCTTTGGAACTTCCTGTAACTAAATGTCAAAATATTAAATAATTGTTGTAAATACTTTACTAATAAAGTTGGTGTAATTTTGTGCTTGATTTGTTTACGAATTAATGAATGTACCATTGATAATTATATCTATGTAAAAACTTGACTTGAAATTAACTGTTTGTAAAATAAAAACGAAAATTTTTACTCATAATCACTTTGTTTTCATTTATTTATAATTGTAAAATTTTATACGCATGCGTTTATAAAATTTGTTTTAATGAACAGAAAACAAGTTAACTGACCACGTTGAGAAAAAAATTATTAAACACAGGATGGCGCATATGTTACCTTTCCCCTTAGCGGGAGAAGCAAAAGTACATAAATAGAACATTTTAATTCAATAATATTAAAGCTCCTTAAAATTCAATGTGAACGAGATTCCCAATAATTTTGGAGCCTTCTTATAGGAGTTGAGGAACAATAGGGTCGTCAATGATACACCATGTTCTTAATAGCCGACGTTTCGATTGGCGATGGCCAATCTTTCTCAAGGCAATCTATTTGAAGATAACGGTAGATTACAATTTATGGTAATTAAATGAGCATTATACAAATTCTATTTTAGATGAGTTACAAACACAATTATAAATACAAGATTTACTAAAAAACTAGACGTACGTTACCTAAGAGTTGGTGACATCAAGGACTCCTCAAGGGAACCATAGGGGTCCAGATCGTCAAAAAATTCAAAAATTGTTTAATTATTAAAATAAAATTCAAAACCAACTGGTTTACGTTAAAATTACTTGGACAAGTGTCAATAAGATAAACATAAAAAACAATACAAAATAAATTAACAAATAGTGTACAAAACAACCATACATGAAGACTAGTACACGAACAATGAATTAGAAATTTTTGAATGTCAGTATAGACATCACATAGACACCATTACATGCAAAAATTAATCACTTACTCTAGTATTCCTCTAAAATTTTATGGGTTAATAAAAATACACAAAATTAACCATCCTATTAGACCCATAGTATCATGTCTAGGATCTCCTACATATGAATTGTCTAAATTTATCACTAAGATCATGAATAATTTAACACCTTTATTCAATTTTAATATTAAAAATTCGTATGAGCTCGTGGATAACATTAAGAACATTATAATTCCTGATGATTATATATTAATTTCGTTTGATGTGACATCATTATTTACCAATATTACAAAAGAGTTGGTGATTACTTTAATTTTAAAATATTGGATTCACATTAGTAGTTTCACTACGTTAGATTCTACAGAATTTATTAACATGATTGAGTTTTTGTTTGAGTCTATTTACTTTAATTACAATGACTGTCAGTATAGACAAATTTTTGGTACCGCGATGGGGAGTCCCCATAATTGCTAATCTTGTTATGCATGATTTATTACAGTATGTTAATGGACAATTAAACTACCAACCATTATTTTTGTATGTATACGTTGATGATATTATTTCTTGCATACCCAGAACAGACGTTGAAAACACTTTGAATGTGTTTAATAGTTATAACCAGCACCTTAAGTTCACCTATGAATTAGAAAATAATAGACAAATTCCATTTTTAGATGTGATGTTAATTAATGAAGGTCATAGGAAACCCCTTTTAATTAATTGGTTCACTAAAACCATAGCTTCAAATAGAATCATTAACTACTATTCGAAACACCTCATAAGCAAAAATTAATATCATCAAAAGTATCCATGAAAAAATCGTTAAACTCAGTAGCCCATGTTACTTAAAAGCAATAATAGTAAATTAATGTCCATTCTTACAAATAATAATTACCCCAAAAAATTAATTAAAATGATATTAACAACTAATAATAAGAAACCTAACAATATTAATAATCTAACACAAACTAACCCTCCCACTCAAAATAAATACATTAAATTAATTAATATACCAGGTTTATCTAATAATTTAATTAGTTGCCTTAAACACAGTGATTTAAAGATCGTACTTTTTAATCATAACACGATTTATAATAATATTTACACTAAATTGAAGGACAAAACTAAAATTTTAGATAAATCTGGTCTTATCTATAAGGTGGGATGTAAGCAATTGCAATAAGGTTTATATTGGCCAAACAAAACAGAAGCTAGGCAATAGAATAAAGAACCATCAATACAATTGTAAAAAAGTCAGATGCTACTGGTTTGTCAGTTCATCATTTGAAAGAAGGACATAAATTTGATTTTGATTCAGTAGTAGTGTTAGATATGGAACCGAATTTTAAGAAGCGTTTGATTTCAGAAATGATTTTTATCAATGCTTATAACAATAATGTTAATTTCAAAAGTGATACCTATAATCTAAGTAATATGTACAAAAATCTTATATCTAAAATTAAAATCTACTAACCACCACCAATTAACATTAACCTTAAGTCTAATACTAACTACCTTACAAACTACCTAAAATTAACTTATCTAACATGCATAATTACTTATTTTATCTTTATACCAAAAATTTTGACCTTGTTATTGTGAATATAAACGTGAAATGTTATCTATACTGACATTCAAAAATTTCTAATTCATTGTTCGTGTACTAGTCTTCATGTATGGTTGTTTTGTACACTATTTGTTAATTTATTTTGTATTGTTTTTACATGTTTATCTTATTGACACTTCTCCAAGTAATTTTTAACGTAAACCAGTTGGTTTTGAATTTTATTTTAATAATTAAACAATTTTTTGAATTTTTGACGATCTGGACCCCTATGGTTCCCTTGAGGAGTCCTTGATGTCACCAACTCTTAGGTAACGTACGTCTAGTTTTTTAGTAAATCTTGTATTTATAATTGTGTTTGTAACTCATCTAAAATAGAATTTGTATAATGCTCATTTAATTACCATAAATTGTAATCTACCGTTATCTTCAAATAGATTGCCTTGAGAAAGATTGGCCATCGCCAATCAAAGCGTCAACTATTAAGAACATGGTGTATCATTGACGACCCTATTGTTCCTCAACTCCTATAAGAAGGCCCAAAATGATTGGGAATCTCGTTCACATTAATTCAATAAGTTGAAAACAATGTTACGTTGGTAACAATACGTATAACATAAATGTATTGTTGCCAACTGCTAGTGACATCAATTTCGTTTTGTTTGTTGTTTTAGGTTACGTTTTCAAAATGCTTACTACCGAACAATGAGATTTTATTCTTCAGTTGTGATGTGTAAGTAAAGTTCATGTAATAAATTTGTTTTCGTACCTGTAGGGTTTTATTATACTGACATTTATTTTGTTAGGGGAAACTGACATATGCGCCACCTAGTATATTTATCCTTTTTAAGCAGAATAGAAAAAAACACAAATTGAGCCTTATCGTTTTATCGTGATTTCAATTACTTGTACCTACTGATGTAAGTTTTACTTATCCTTAAGTTACATTTCAACATGTGACGGTATTATTTACGAACAAACGAAAATTCGTAATTAAAAATTGATTTGTGAATCAAGATCTCGCTAGAGTATAGACAACTGTGTTTACACTAATGCGGTGGCAAAGAAACTCCTACAATTTTGGGTTATGAATTTTTCTAGTGACTTTTATTAACTTGAGATTGACGAATCGAAAAAACTTCCACATTAGGCGGTCGAAATGACGCATTTCCCTCTTCGTTACCAGTCTGTTAAAGGTGCTACATAAACATCATCTGAAATACGAAGAGCTATACATGTTTTAATTATTTAGTATAAACTTAAGTAAAAGCATCCCGTACAACAAGGAAATAAGTTTTTACCTCCTGTTCGTGTGTGAGTATACTTTCAGTTATTTGCTATCGAGGTTTTCTATCAATTGCAGACACCTTTTTTGCTTTTTCCTGTGGGTTTAAAAATTACTTAACATAACAAAGCTGGGTCTGGATATACGTTGGAGCCCCTTTCGTTGTCATGGACACCACACAAGATAATACTGTTATCTAGTTTATTGTGAACACGTTCAGCAACTGTTATCAATTCGGAGACCATCTTTTCTTCTTTGCTGGAAACTAAGTACTGCTTGATTTGGATACGAGAGCTGTCACACCTATCTATTAACGTTCGAACCCCAAAAACTTTTTATGTACAAGCTAAGTTGATATCTTGTTATGCATGTACTCATACTAAGGCTGTGAATTAACCAATATACTGATACACTTATATCTTAATATAAATTCCTTAAAGTGGAGGGAAGAAATAGAGTCACTACCCTTGATTCAATGTGCCGACGTTTCACCCGACCTATGCGGGCTTCTTCAGGGCTTCTTGAAATTTAGAGCGTGCCAGTCACATCTAACATAATATTTAAAAACAGCGGTCACAAATTAAAAGTTTATAAATTAAATAAATAAATAAATATTAATAAGACACACTATAGTACGAAACGGACGAACAATATAAATAAATTCTTACAATCACATTAAACAGTAAAGATATATAATGTATTGTTCAACGTTCACGTCGGCACATTGAATAAAGGATAGTGACTCTATTTCTTCCCTCCACTTTAAGGAATTTATATTAAGATATAAGTGTATAAGTGTAATTTTTGGAGGATAAAATTAAATCAATTAACAATATACCGTTTGCGCTGTGTAAAAGAATCGCTGTAAACTTAAAAAATCTTTCAAAGTATTGCTCAATCGTGTTTTAAAACTATTTAGATAATCGTCCAAGGTCCGGTATCTTACGTAATTTGTTTTTAAATAAGTTAATAACGATAATTGCATGCCACTTTGGTGGGTCGCTTGCAAGAAACGATCGGTGTTACGACTGTCAAAATTTTTTGGTACACTACGAATGCTCGTGCCTAAATTATTACTTAATTCTTAACTTGTTCTCTTGAGTTATTATTATTTTGTAAGTGAATATTGTGCATTTTTCTAAACCGTATTATATTTTTGTGTCTATGTATTTTTATGTGCGTTGTGATTAAAGTCTAGTTGCTATATTTATATATTTCTACCAACCTGGGTTTGTTTCTTGTGTATACGAGTTCCTAGCGGCTCAAGAACACCTTTTATACGCAATACTAGGTGGCGCCTTATAAATTTTTTGTGCAGTATAGAAGCCTTTGTTCTAACAATTCTAAATAACCCCACGACCACTCCTGACTACTGGAGCTGCCGGCAAGGTTTTCTAACACTGTTATCTCATGTTTTACAAATAAACCGTAACTACTATATAGAAAGTTATAAACATTTTTTGATGATTTCCAGTACTTGACTTGTGTTAAAAAGGAATAAACAAAAACAGATAGACATTGCAAAATTGAATGATCAGTACAGACGCAAAATAGAAACCGAAATAAATAAAATAGACAAAAGTAGCAGAAAAACATTAACTGAAAAGAACGAAAACCTAGTCAAAGCAATACATAAGGCCCCGAAGTACACTAAACCTTACACAACATCAATAATAGAAAAATTGTAGACAGACATAAAGATTATAGAAGACATGCCAGAAATTACGGTAACAGAGATCAATTATGCTTTGAAGAGAATGCAGAATAAAAAAGCTTTTGGCAAAGATGGCATACTCACAAAGATGATTTATTTATTTATTTGTATGGTACATTATACAAGTATTGTATTGTTTGTGATGTAAGTGTTATGTATGGTGGCCTAGAAGATCAGTATAAACCTGTATAGTGTGGTGACAAAACCGTGTGCAATAGTAGATTGATTCATCTTGGCAATGCATTTACTTCAAGGTTTAGGAAACCACTAAAACCTAAACATGCCAACTCCTACCCACTCTAGTATTCACATGTAATAATATTAATTAAGTGTGTAAACTTTATAGAAAGTAAACAAGAACATAAAATATAACAGCACAGCCATTGCATGACGACATACAATAGACCGCGCCAGTCACGACAATGAAGAAATAGCAAAACAAAATAATGGAAAAACAGATAATCAAGACAAGAACACAAAATATTGCTAAACTTCAGATGTCCTTCAACTTCGTAAGCCATAATATTGCTTCATCCGTTAAATTATAAATGTTTGGAAACCCTCCTTTAAACTTCGTTAATTGACAATTCTCTACAGTACGTGTAATGCTCTCTGGTTTGTTTCCACAGTCACAATTTGGATAAGAAGAAGATAAAACAGGGAGGCAAATCACTAAAAATAGAAATTGCCAATCTCCTAAACGAATGTATCTAGAAAGGAAGATACCACAAGGATGGTATAATGCCGTAATAATATTGTTATTTAAGAAAGAAAATAATAAGAAACTTTAAAACTATAGGTTTATTAGCTTATTCTCTAATATGTATAAGCTCGTGACAAAAATAATAACTAGTCGCTTAACCCTTAAATTAGACCAATATTAACCGGTAGAATAAGCAAGCTTCAGAAGCGGATACTTTACGAATGACCATCTTCAAACGTTACAAATTATCATTAAAAATGCACTACCTCTGATCCTTGCCTTTGTAGATTATGAGAAGGCTTTTCAGTAAATAAAATTTCAAGCTTTAATCAAAGCCCTGAATAATTGCCGAGTAGACTCACGATATACCTGTTTACTAAAGGATGTATATAACAATGCCACAGCAACTGTTAAAATAGACGATAAATTTACAGATAGATTTAGAATAAGACGAGGAGTGAGACAGGGAGACTCCATCTCCCCAAAGCTGTTCAATGAACTACAGTTATCAAAATTGGGAATTAACATAGATGAGAAATATTTAACACATCTGAGATATGGAGATGACATAGTTTTAACAGCAAATGATGATCAACACATAAGAACGATGCTATCTCAGTTAAATCATAATCTACCAAAGTAGGTCTACAAATTAACACTTCTAAAACTAACATACTGACAACCCAAAATATACATCTAGTGATAGTTAATAATCAACCACTAGAAAATATAACATCTTACGTATATCTAGGGCATAACATCAAGTTGAATAAGGAAAAGTAAGATGCAGAAACTACAAAACAAATTAAATGACGATGGGTGGCTTTTGGGAAGATGTCAAATATACTTCGCTCTAAAACATTTACAAAGAGTCACAAAGCAAAGATATACAACACACGTGTACTACCGGTCTTAATATACGGCTTTGAAACAGTCACTTTTATACGCAAAACATAGACCGACTGCGAAAAACACAACAAGCCTTAGACCGAGACATGGTAGGAGTAAGAATAAGAGACAGCAAGAGCAACCAATGCATTAGACAACAAACAGGAGTAGATGATGTGGTGGAACAGGTTACCTGCAATGGAGGCCAGGACAAGGTAGAAGAAAATTCGGACGCGTACCATTACGCTGGAGCGACGACATTAAGAGAATAACGGAAAATTATGCCAATGAAAGGCAAGAGACCGTGAACAATGAAAATCAAAGGAGAGACTTAGTCCAGAAGTGGATGAGTGAGAGTTGAATAAGATGAAGAAGAAAAAAAGGAATATTATGATACCAATTCATGCAGATTATTTATATTTTTTGATAAAGGTTCAAAAAGTTTATAAAACCACAGACATTTATAACATTTTAAGTTACATAAAACAGTAATAAAGTTTACCACACCTTTCTATGAAACTATTAGTAACCGTTTTTGAAGAATTGTCCAGTGTTCTTGATGGGGAAAAATTGTTCATGCATGACTGGAACTAGAACTGGAAAGTTGGTTTTTAAGCATGGTTGTACAATGGTGATGGTGATAAACGTTTTGGTCACTAGAATTCGGTAATTATTCTAAAAAGCATACAAATGCTGATCAACGTTTTAGAAGAATGTAACCTATATACTCAATATAACCAATACGCAATTATTACATGCTCATTTTCTAACAACAAACCATTAATAGATCTGAAATGATGCTGACCTTTACCTTTATTTAGTAGTTCTTCTAATCTGTTGCTTGGTAGAGTTCGTAGGTTATAAATTGATTTGATTTTTTTTAAATGTGGAAACGGTCGTTACACGGTCGCAAAATAATTGTCAAAATAAACCGCGATATTTTTATGGTTTTGTACAGTCTTGCATAGGCTAATTATTCCCACTACCTAAGGTTTTTACTGTTCTGATAATTCTATTACAGGTACATGTACTAACGAAAAGGTAAGTGACTCTGATAATGTTTTTGTTATTGATATGGAATCAAAAAATTATACCTCCATTTATGGGGTTTCATAGGTATATACTGCCTAAATTTGTCTGCTCTTGTACTCGTACATAAGTTGTTGTTTCGTTAACTTGAAAAATGTGATCTGTTTCTACTCTATTTCCTATTTGATTTGTTGTATTCAACAATGACAGTATTTAATAAAATCTATCGTTAGTACCATTATCAATGACTGAATTATCATTGAAATGTATGAACCTACAATTTTGTGTAAATCTTATCGCGGATATTATCTTTGCTATTAGTTGAAATTTTGGTGTTTGCAGAGCAATAATCCTGATGCAATTACATTTATGCGGATTTCAGATCTTCTCAGATTTTATCTCAAATGTTTTTCTCTCTCATAATCTTCAGTACTGTAAGAAGGCGAAACATATAGTTTACGTACTTTTGAAACATTTGCATTTATCGGACATTCGTTAGTGTTGGAAGATTAATTTTCTTTATTCTGAACGGCCAAAAGTGCAACTTCTGCTGCATCTTCATTAGAATCTGAGAGGCCTAAAAGATCTAATGTTTGGGAATCAGATTACATAATTAATGTTGATTTAGTATTTCTTTGTAGTAAAAAAATTTGGCCGAAATTGTTGGATTGATATCCATGTTTTGAAATGTGACAATGGTTTAATAAAGCTATTTGGTAACAGTTCTTTTCAACCCGCATAGAATGCCACGAAATAGAAAGGGCCGGTCAGCAAATTCTAAAATGAATTGATTTGGTTGAAGGATTAAGAATTTAGAAAATTTGAAACGGAAGTAACAAAACAGATTTAAGAAAGACACATATGAAAGATAGGTCGAATTTTAACCCAAGCTTCGAATCAGCTGACTACTTCGTTAAAAAAAATTACCAAATGTTAAAGAACATTCAAAGATACTCAATCCAGTTTTTTATTTAAATATTTGTTGTTTATACAGAGTGTTACTAAATAAGTGCAGCGAACTTTAGAAAGTCATTCTGCATGAAAAATAATGACAGTTTACTATACGGGTGAGCCATTAGTACAAGCACAAGCGATATCTCGGAAAATATTGGATGTAGAAAAAACGTTTTTAATAAAATAGTGCAGATTGATGAGCTGCACATTTTTAAATTATTTTCGTTTATACAGGGTGTTTTATAAAATCGCGACATATCAAAGTTGTTTTTTTAAATAAAACTACCCATTTTTTATTGCGAATTTGGATTTCTTGAGAAATTCTAACATGACTTTATGTATCATACAGGGTGTCTAAAATTGACGGTTTGGGCGTTATTTCACTTTTTCCGAAAAAATTGAAGTTTTGAAAAAATTAAATAACTCAGTTATCCTGAAATTTATTCAACTGCGATTTTGCAGCTTTAATATGTATTACATGTGCTAACTAAAGCTAGTTTTATTTCAGTTAAACTCCCTAAATTCATGAATAACTTAATTTTTTCAAATGGGACCACATAATTTTTTGTGTGCCGTTGAACGTAGAATTTTATAAGCTTTCTAATGTTGTAGGTATCTAACTATTATACCTGTATATACGTATGTCCGCAAATACTTCGTTTGACGATTTATTTATTGCTCTGAAAGTAGTTATTGCGCATTTTTTATATAAGAATTTTACGTTCATCATGATTATTGGCGCGCATACGGATGATGACTGAGATATTTTCCAATTAATTTTTTTTATTTCTTGTTCAACTTGTAACAAAAAATCTCTCTTGCCTTTTTTACGTATGTCACGCCGTTCTTATGCAAACAAATAAAAACAGCTTAACGCGTATTTTTCTATTTCTTTAATACATTATAAATCTAATACAGCAACATTAAACCATAACAATAACAGAAAATAACACCATACCAAAAAAAAGGAGGAGAGATTTTTTATCACAAATTAAACAAAAAATTCAAAAATAAATTTTAATTTGGTATATCTCAATGATCATGGATGAACATAAAATTTTTATATTAAGAATGCAATAGATACCTCTCTAAACACATCAAATTTTATGTAGTACATATCTCGACCGGTTTCAGAGCAATAAATAATCAGTTTTTTAAACAACTTTAACACTCCGTATCTCTGAAATCAAAGCAAGTTTATATTATAAACTCATGCATTCAAATCATTTTTGTTTTAGATGCTTCAATTTTATGCACTGTGTTGGTGGGATTTTGTTAAAGTAGCGCAAAGAAAATGATTGCAAATTCTTTGAATACCATCAAAAAATACGTTTATGAAAATGACCCTGCGCTTTAAGAGCAAATCGGACTGTGGCAAAATTGCGGACGTCGGTCTTGTTCCTACCATGAATATTTGCTTATTCTATTGAATTCACAAATGTGATGATTTTTATGTTGCTAAACAATAATACGGTACAATATTTTTTTTATTTCTGCAAAATAGGTAAGTACTAGGAATTCAATGAAAAATGCAGATTACTTCTCATTTGAGTTTGTTTAGTTTTTTCGAAATTTTCTGAACTGTAACAATCTTAATACAGTAAAACCTCTATTTTTAGCCACCTCTTAAAAGCGGCCACCTCTAAAACCGGCCAAGTCAGAAACCAATTATACGGAAATATCCATACTAATGACCCTCTTAATAGCGACCACTTTCGATACGCTACTCATTTGTATACTTTCTGGAAAAATACATGTAATTTACCTCCCATTTCTGGCCATTTTTAAGTAAGCTCATTAGTAGACAACAGCTTACAGTTCAAGTTGGTGCATAATATATAATTGTTTCTGTTGTGTGAGGCTTTAATAATTACCGGTATTTAAAACGGTTTAAAGAATTTGTTCTGATTTGCCAATAGACTGTCATTACAGAAAGTGCAAATAAAAGGCCTATAAGACCACCCCAAAATCGTATTTTGCGTACATAGTTTGAGTTAGTATGTTCAAGTGCTGTTACATATAGACGTACAGAAAAAATTGTTAATGTCGCTAAGATAAAACGTTTGTCTTTTAAAGAGAAAATTGATATAATTGTGGAAAGTAAAAGTTCAATACCACTGCTAGAAAGTTATTGAAAAATTTAGTGTTGGAACAACATTGCTTAACCATATTTTAAAAAACAAAAGTGATTAAAAAAGTCATTTCTAAAAGAAGGTTCCAACACAGAGTAGAAGAGAAAATTTTCTAGAACTGAAGGTTTAGAATTGACCGAGTAGTTTACAATTGGTTTTGTAAAGCTAGAATAAAAATATCTCTATATCTGACCTTAATATAAGAAAAAGTATCGGAAGTTGCGGAAAATTTAAAATGACGAATTTTAATGCTCAAATGGGTGGCTTGAAAATTTTGTCAAAACATAACATAACCTTTTAAACAATTGGCGTAGAACATTATATAACCTGATATTGTCGAAGCTTGTAAAGCAAAGTTGTCAGTAATATAGAAGGAGTACTAAAAATGTGTACAATGCTGACTGAGACTGGACTTTACCTTGCGACGCCAAACAAACGTTCTCTTTAAAAAACGGTAAATGTAGTGGTGAGAAAGCTGCAAAACAAAGATTGGCACTTATTGTACAAATATGGAAGGTGATATGAAAATCCGTTAATCATGGAAAAGTAAATACCCAAGATACTGGGGTATCTCATTTTAACAATGTTTTAGAATGAGTATCTAATAAAAAACTTGGCAGACGGTAGAGATTATGAGTTCCCTGGCTAAAAATTTGATAAAAAAATAAAAAAAGAAAATAGCAAAGTCTTATTATTTTGGACAATGCCATCGTCTCATCCCAAAGTGACTGAACATTGAACATTGTTTTACTAACTCCAAACACCACATCCCATTGCCAGCCACTGGATCTAGGAATTATCCAAAACTTTAAGATGGCCTACAGGAAGTTTTTAATCAAAAGGCTGCTAACATTTACAAATTCTGAATGTCGTTTTGAAGATTCGAAAAAAGGTATCAATTTAACCAGCGCTTTTTTTTGGATACCATTAGCCAGGAGAAAAAAAAAGGTCCTGCAAGAAGATTTTGTTGAAGAAGACAAAATTCCACTAGCTTAGTTTTTAAGGTAATCAACGTGTAAGCCTTGAAAATTATGCATCTATTGATTGTGATATTTTGACGGAAAGCCTCAATTTAAGCATTCAAGATAGAATCAGTGAATTAAAATATAGTGAACGCTGTGATTTGCACAATGAAAGTGGTGCAGAAGAATTCGAATTTTTTACGTCAAACATTAAAGATATGGGTGAAGTATGTGAAAAACTAAGAGATGTGCGCACTCCGCTTTCTAATGATAAGAGGAGCTAGTGGTAGAAGTACTTCAAATTTTATCAAATGTGAATCTTCTGTTTACAAAGTAACCAAGTATCAAACAAACCCTAATACAAAAATATTTACAAAATAAAATTTAATGGTATGGAATTAATTATTGTAATAGGTATAACGAGTAATTAGGAAAATAGGTAATATATTATGTAAATGTATGTATTACTGTGGTCTAATATGTATAACTCTTTTTATTATTATATCGTCTAATTATTTACAAATAATCAGAAAGAAAGTACATAAAGCAGAAGAGACAATGGGGCTGCATCAGCACATTTATAGTTATTTTTAAACAAGCTGCATATACCCATACTCAAAAGATTTTAGTCAAACAACCCATAGAAATAATTTTTTACTCTCCAATAACATCCATCTCCATATACCAGTCAGTTTTGCAGTAAATTTTTGTAATGACCGCTATTTAGAGGTTATACTGTATGTGTGACACCTCAATTTTTTTAGAAGCTTTGTAATAAACTTTTTTGTAACAATCACTACCTCCGGTGTGCTCTAGTTACTCGTCTGACCGAAACATCGGCTAAAATGAAGGAGAGCATCCATATAAATCAATTAATTATTTGGTTATCTCTTTTGGTCTATATTCAAAGCTACTTGTATTTCGTACAAATAAAAGAATGAAAAAAAGTACACTGAGTTTTTGTATGGAGGTACAATAAAAATTACATTTTAGTAAAAGAGCATTGAAAGAATTTGATATAAGTACGAGCAACATGTAACTGAATTTATACAACA